>CAJQUW010005448.1:0-59769 GCA_907163375.1 Prostheceraeus crozeri
GTCAAAGTCTATTTCGAATGAGATTTCATCGAGTTATGCACAACTTCAACATCTGAAACGGTTGAGAGTCGGAAATCGACACACCCAAGAAAACAGATAGCTGCATTTTTCAAAGCACTCTACCCCAGCAAAGCATTCAGCTCAGAGATTATCTAGACATCATTTGAAATTACTTGAGACACTCAGACAGTCAAAGTCTATTTCGAATGAGATTTCATCGAGTTATGTACAACTTCAACATCTGAAACGTGTGAGAGTGGGAAATCGACACACTCAAGAAAACAGATAGCTGCATTTTTCAAAGCACTCTATCCCAGCAAAGCATTCAGCTCAGAGATTATCTAGACATCATTTGAAATTACTTGAGACACACATCAGACAGTCAAAGTCTATTTCGAATGAGATTTCATCGAGTTATGTACAACTTCAACATCTGAAACGTGTGAGAGCCGGAAATCAACACACTCAAGACGACAGATAGCTGCATTTTTCAAAGCACTCTACCCCAGCAAAGCAGCTCTGAAGCGTGTGAGAGCTGGAAATCAACACACTCAAGAAAACAGATAGCTGCATTTTTCAAAGCACTCTACCCCAGCAAAGCATTCAGCTCAGAGATTATCTAGACATCATTTGAAATTACTTGAGACACACATCAGACAGTCAAAGTCTATTTCGAATGAGATTTCATCGAGTTATGTACAACTTCAACATCTGAAACGTGTGAGAGTGGGAAATCGACACACTCAAGACGACAGATAGCTGCATTTTTCAAAGCACTCTACCCCAGCAAAGCATTCAGCTCAGAGATTATCTAGACATCATTTGAAATTACTTGAGACACACATCAGACAGTCAAAGTCTATTTCGAATGAGATTTCATCGAGTTATGTACAACTTCAACATCTGAAACGTGTGAGAGTCGGAAATCGACACACTCAAGACGACAGATAGCTGCATTTTTCAAAGCACTCTACCCCAGCAAAGCATTCAGCTCAGAGATTATCTAGACATCATTTGAAATTACTTAGAGACACACATCAGACAGTCAAAGTCTATTTCGAATGAGATATCATCGAGTTATGTACAACTTCAACATCTGAAACGTGTGAGAGTCGGAAATCAACACACTCAAGAAAACAGATAGCTGCATTTTTCAAAGCACTCTACCCCAGAAAAGCATTCAGCTCAGAGATTATCTAGACATCATTTGAAATTGCTTGAGACACACATCAGACAGTCAAAGTCTATTTCGAATGAGATTTCATCGAGTTATGTACAACTTCAACATCTGAAACGTGTGAGAGTCGGAAATCGACACACTCAAGAAAACAGATAGCTCCATTTTTCAAAGCACTCTACCCCAGCAAAGCATTCAGCTCAGAGATTATCTAGACATCATTTGAAATTACTTGAGACACACATCAGACAGTCAAAGTCTATTTCGAATGAGATTTCATCGAGTTATGTACAACTTCAACATCTGAAACGTGTGAGAGCCGGAAATCAACACACTCAAGACGACAGATAGCTGCATTTTTCAAAGCACTCTACCCCAGAAAAGCATTCAGCTCAGAGATTATCTAGACATCATTTGAAATTACTTGAGACACACATCAGACAGTCAAAGTCTATTTCGAATGAGATTTCATCGAGTTATGTACAACTTCAACATCTGAAACGTGTGAGAGCCGGAAATCAACACACTCAAGACGACAGATAGCTGCATTTTTCAAAGCACTCTACCCCAGCAAAGCATTCAGCTCAGAGATTATCTAGACATCATTTGAAATTACTTGAGACACACATCAGACAGTCAAAGTCTATTTCGAATGAGATTTCATCGAGTTATGTACAACTTCAACATCTGAAACGTGTGAGAGCCGGAAATCAACACACTCAAGACGACAAATAGCTGAATTTATGAAAGCACTCTATCCCAGCAAAGCATTCAGCTCAGAGATTATCTAGACATCATTTGAAATTACTTAGAGACACACATCAGACAGTCAAAGTCTATTTCGAATGAGATTTCATCGAGTTATGTACAACTTCAACATCTGAAACGTGTGAGAGTCGGAAATCGACACACCCAAGAAAACAGATAGCTGCATTTTTCAAAGCACTCTACCCCAGCAAAGCATTCAGCTCAGAGATTATCTAGACATCATTTGAAATTACTTGACACACATCAGACAGTCAAAGTCTATTTCGAATGAGAGTTCATCGAGTTATGTACAACTTCAACATCTGAAACGTGTGAGAGTCGGAAATCGACACACTCAAGACGACAGATAGCTGCATTTTTCAAAGCACTCTACCCCAGCAAAGCATTCAGCTCAGAGATTATCTAGACATCATTTGAAATTACTTGAGACACACATCAGACAGTCAAAGTCTATTTCGAATGAGATTTCATCGAGTTATGTACAACTTCAACATCTGAAACGTGTGAGAGCCGGAAATCGACACACTCAAGAAATAGATAGCTGCATTTTTCAAAGCACTCTACCCCAGCAAAGCATTCAGCTCAGAGATTATCTAGACATCATTTGAAATTACTTGAGACACACATCAGACAGTCAAAGTCTATTTCGAATGAGATATCATCGAGTTATGTACAACTTCAACATCTGAAACGTGTGAGAGCCGGAAATCAACACACTCAAGACGACAGATAGCTGCATTTTTCAAAGCACTCTACCCCAGCAAAGCATTCAGCTCAGAGATTATCTAGACATCATTTGAAATTACTTGACACACATCAGACAGTCAAAGTCTATTTCGAATGAGATTTCATCGAGTTATGTACAACTTCAACATCTGAAACGTGTGAGAGTCGGAAATCGACACACTCAAGAAAACAGATAGCTGCATTTTTCAAAGCACTCTACCCCAGCAAAGCATTCAGCTCAGAGATTATCTAGACATCATTTGAAATTACTTGAGACACACATCAGACAGTCAAAGTCTATTTCGAATGAGATTTCATCGAGTTATGTACAACTTCAACATCTGAAACGTGTGAGAGTCGGAAATCAACACACTCAAGACGACAGATAGCTGCATTTTTCAAAGCACTCTACCCCAGCAAAGCATTCAGCTCAGAGATTATCTAGACATCATTTGAAATTACTTGAGACACACATCAGACAGTCAAAGTCTATTTCGAATGAGATTTCATCGAGTTATGTACAACTTCAACATCTGAAACGTGTGAGAGTCGGAAATCAACACACTCAAGAAAACAGATAGCTGCATTTTTCAAAGCACTCTACCCCAGCAAAGCATTCAGCTCAGAGATTATCTAGACATCATTTGAAATTGCTTGAGACACACATCAGACAGTCAAAGTCTATTTCGAATGAGATATCATCGAGTTATGTACAACTTCAACATCTGAAACGTGTGAGAGCCGGAAATCAACACACTCAAGACGACAGATAGCTGCATTTTTCAAAGCACTCTACCCCAGCAAAGCATTCAGCTCAGAGATTATCTAGACATCATTTGAAATTACTTGAGACACACATCAGACAGTCAAAGTCTATTTCGAATGAGATTTCATCGAGTTATGTACAACTTCAACATCTGAAACGTGTGAGAGTCGGAAATCGACACACTCAAGACGACAGATAGCTGCATTTTTCAAAGCACTCTACCCCAGCAAAGCATTCAGCTCAGAGATTATCTAGACATCATTTGAAATTACTTGAGACACACATCAGACAGTCAAAGTCTATTTCGAATGAGATTTCATCGAGTTATGTACAACTTCAACATCTGAAACGTGTGAGAGTCGGAAATCAACACACTCAAGAAAACAGATAGCTGCATTTTTCAAAGCACTCTACCCAGCAAAGCATTCAGCTCAGAGATTATCTAGACATCATTTGAAATTGCTTGAGACACACATCAGACAGTCAAAGTCTATTTCGAATGAGATATCATCGAGTTATGTACAACTTCAACATCTGAAACGTGTGAGAGCCGGAAATCAACACACTCAAGACGACAGATAGCTGCATTTTTCAAAGCACTCTACCCCAGCAAAGCATTCAGCTCAGAGATTATCTAGACATCATTTGAAATTACTTGACACACACATCAGACAGTCAAAGTCTATTTCGAATGAGATTTCATCGAGTTATGTACAACTTCAACATCTGAAACGTGTGAGAGTCGGAAATCGACACACTCAAGAAAACAGATAGCTGCATTTTTCAAAGCACTCTACCCCAGCAAAGCATTCAGCTCAGAGATTATCTAGACATCATTTGAAATTACTTGAGACACACATCAGACAGTCAAAGTCTATTTCGAATGAGATTTCATCGAGTTATGTACAACTTCAACATCTGAAACGTGTGAGAGTCGGAAATCAACACACTCAAGACGACAGATAGCTGCATTTTTCAAAGCACTCTACCCAGCAAAGCATTCAGCTCAGAGATTATCTAGACATCATTTGAAATTACTTAGAGACACACATCAGACAGTCAAAGTCTATTTCGAATGAGATTTCATCGAGTTATGTACAACTTCAACATCTGAAACGTGTGAGAGTCGGAAATCAACACACTCAAGAAAACAGATAGCTGCATTTTTCAAAGCACTCTACCCCAGCAAAGCATTCAGCTCAGAGATTATCTAGACATCATTTGAAATTGCTTGAGACACACATCAGACAGTCAAAGTCTATTTCGAATGAGATATCATCGAGTTATGTACAACTTCAACATCTGAAACGTGTGAGAGCCGGAAATCAACACACTCAAGACGACAGATAGCTGCATTTTTCAAAGCACTCTACCCCAGCAAAGCATTCAGCTCAGAGATTATCTAGACATCATTTGAAATTACTTGAGACACACATCAGACAGTCAAAGTCTATTTCGAATGAGATTTCATCGAGTTATGTACAACTTCAACATCTGAAACGTGTGAGAGTCGGAAATCGACACACTCAAGACGACAGATAGCTGCATTTTTCAAAGCACTCTACCCCAGCAAAGCATTCAGCTCAGAGATTATCTAGACATCATTTGAAATTACTTGAGACACACATCAGACAGTCAAAGTCTATTTCGAATGAGATTTCATCGAGTTATGTACAACTTCAACATCTGAAGCGTGTGAGAGTCGGAAATCAACACACTCAAGACGACAGATAGCTGCATTTTTCAAAGCACTCTATCCCAGCAAAGCATTCAGCTCAGAGATTATCTAGACATCATTTGAAATTACTTAGAGACACACATCAGACAGTCAAAGTCTATTTCGAATGAGATTTCATCGAGTTATGTACAACTTCAACATCTGAAACGTGTGAGAGTCGGAAATCGACACACTCAAGACGACAGATAGCTGCATTTTTCAAAGCACTCTACCCCAGCAAAGCATTCAGCTCAGAGATTATCTAGACATCATTTGAAATTACTTGAGACACATCAGACAGTCAAAGTCTATTTCGAATGAGAGTTCATCGAGTTATGTACAACTTCAACATCTGAAACGTGTGAGAGTCGGAAATCGACACACTCAAGACGACAGATAGCTGCATTTTTCAAAGCACTCTACCCCAGCAAAGCATTCAGCTCAGAGATTATCTAGACATCATTTGAAATTACTTGAGACACACATCAGACAGTCAAAGTCTATTTCGAATGAGAGTTCATCGAGTTATGTACAACTTCAACATCTGAAACGTGTGAGAGCCGGAAATCAACACACTCAAGACGACAGATAGCTGCATTTTTCAAAGCACTCTACCCCAGCAAAGCATTCAGCTCAGAGATTATCTAGACATCATTTGAAATTACTTAGAGACACACATCAGACAGTCAAAGTCTATTTCGAATGAGATTTCATCGAGTTATGTACAACTTCAACATCTGAAACGTGTGAGAGCCGGAAATCAACACACTCAAGACGACAAATAGCTGAATTTATGAAAGCACTCTACCCCAGCAAAGCATTCAGCTCAGAGATTATCTAGACATCATTTGAAATTACTTGAGACACACATCAGACAGTCAAAGTCTATTTCGAATGAGATTTCATCGAGTTATGTACAACTTCAACATCTGAAACGTGTGAGAGTCGGAAATCGACACACGCAAGAAAACAGATAGCTGCATTTTTCAAAGCACTCTACCCCAGAAAAGCATTCAGCTCAGAGATTATCTAGACATCATTTGAAATTACTTGACACACATCAGACAGTCAAAGTCTATTTTGAATGAGAGTTCATCGAGTTATGTACAACTTCAACATCTGAAACGTGTGAGAGTCGGAAATCGACACACTCAAGACGACAGATAGCTGCATTTTTCAAAGCACTCTACCCCAGCAAAGCATTCAGCTCAGAGATTATCTAGACATCATTTGAAATTACTTGAGACACACATCAGACAGTCAAAGTCTATTTCGAATGAGATTTCATCGAGTTATGTACAACTTCAACATCTGAAACGTGTGAGAGTCGGAAATCGACACACTCAAGACGACAGATAGCTGCATTTTTCAAAGCACTCTACCCCAGCAAAGCATTCAGCTCAGAGATTATCTAGACATCATTTGAAATTACTTGAGACACACATCAGACAGTCAAAGTCTATTTCGAATGAGATTTCATCGAGTTATGTACAACTTCAACATCTGAAACGTGTGAGAGTCGGAAATCAACACACTCAAGAAAACAGATAGCTGCATTTTTCAAAGCACTCTACCCCAGCAAAGCATTCAGCTCAGAGATTATCTAGACATCATTTGAAATTGCTTGAGACACACATCAGACAGTCAAAGTCTATTTCGAATGAGATATCATCGAGTTATGTACAACTTCAACATCTGAAACGTGTGAGAGCCGGAAATCAACACACTCAAGACGACAGATAGCTGCATTTTTCAAAGCACTCTACCCCAGCAAAGCATTCAGCTCAGAGATTATCTAGACATCATTTGAAATTACTTGACACACATCAGACAGTCAAAGTCTATTTCGAATGAGATTTCATCGAGTTATGTACAACTTCAACATCTGAAACGTGTGAGAGTCGGAAATCGACACACTCAAGAAAACAGATAGCTGCATTTTTCAAAGCACTCTACCCCAGCAAAGCATTCAGCTCAGAGATTATCTAGACATCATTTGAAATTACTTGAGACACACATCAGACAGTCAAAGTCTATTTCGAATGAGATTTCATCGAGTTATGTACAACTTCAACATCTGAAACGTGTGAGAGTCGGAAATCAACACACTCAAGACGACAGATAGCTGCATTTTTCAAAGCAC
This sequence comes from Prostheceraeus crozeri, assembly GCA_907163375.1. Taxonomy (NCBI): domain Eukaryota; kingdom Metazoa; phylum Platyhelminthes; order Polycladida; family Euryleptidae; genus Prostheceraeus; species Prostheceraeus crozeri. The sequence goes on from CAJQUW010005448.1 coordinate 7,298, forward strand.
TCTACCCCAGCAAAGCATTCAGCTCAGAGATTATCTAGACATCATTTGAAATTACTTAGAGACACACATCAGACAGTCAAAGTCTATTTCGAATGAGATTTCATCGAGTTATGTACAACTTCAACATCTGAAACGTGTGAGAGTCGGAAATCAACACACTCAAGAAAACAGATAGCTGCATTTTTCAAAGCACTCTACCCCAGCAAAGCATTCAGCTAAGAGATTATCTAGACATCATTTGAAATTGCTTGAGACACACATCAGACAGTCAAAGTCTATTTCGAATGAGATATCATCGAGTTATGTACAACTTCAACATCTGAAACGTGTGAGAGCCGGAAATCAACACACTCAAGACGACAGATAGCTGCATTTTTCAAAGCACTCTACCCCAGCAAAGCATTCAGCTCAGAGATTATCTAGACATCATTTGAAATTACTTGAGACACACATCAGACAGTCAAAGTCTATTTCGAATGAGATTTCATCGAGTTATGTACAACTTCAACATCTGAAACGTGTGAGAGTCGGAAATCGACACACTCAAGACGACAGATAGCTGCATTTTTCAAAGCACTCTACCCCAGCAAAGCATTCAGCTCAGAGATTATCTAGACATCATTTGAAATTACTTGAGACACACATCAGACAGTCAAAGTCTATTTCGAATGAGATTTCATCGAGTTATGTACAACTTCAACATCTGAAGCGTGTGAGAGTCGGAAATCAACACACTCAAGACGACAGATAGCTGCATTTTTCAAAGCACTCTATCCCAGCAAAGCATTCAGCTCAGAGATTATCTAGACATCATTTGAAATTACTTAGAGACACACATCAGACAGTCAAAGTCTATTTCGAATGAGATTTCATCGAGTTATGTACAACTTCAACATCTGAAACGTGTGAGAGTCGGAAATCGACACACTCAAGACGACAGATAGCTGCATTTTTCAAAGCACTCCACCCCAGCAAAGCATTCAGCTCAGAGATTATCTAGACATCATTTGAAATTACTTGAGACACATCAGACAGTCAAAGTCTATTTCGAATGAGAGTTCATCGAGTTATGTACAACTTCAACATCTGAAACGTGTGAGAGTCGGAAATCGACACACTCAAGACGACAGATAGCTGCATTTTTCAAAGCACTCTACCCCAGCAAAGCATTCAGCTCAGAGATTATCTAGACATCATTTGAAATTACTTGAGACACACATCAGACAGTCAAAGTCTATTTCGAATGAGATTTCATCGAGTTATGTACAACTTCAACATCTGAAACGTGTGAGAGTCGGAAATCAACACACTCAAGACGACAGATAGCTGCATTTTTCAAAGCACTCTACCCCAGCAAAGCATTCAGCTCAGAGATTATCTAGACATCATTTGAAATTACTTAGAGACACACATCAGACAGTCAAAGTCTATTTCGAATGAGATATCATCGAGTTATGTACAACTTCAACATCTGAAACGTGTGAGAGTCGGAAATCAACACACTCAAGAAAACAGATAGCTGCATTTTTCAAAGCACTCTACCCCAGCAAAGCATTCAGCTCAGAGATTATCTAGACATCATTTGAAATTACTTGACACACATCAGACAGTCAAAGTCTATTTCGAATGAGATTTCATCGAGTTATGTACAACTTCAACATCTGAAACGTGTGAGAGTCGGAAATCGACACACTCAAGAAAACAGATAGCTCCATTTTTCAAAGCACTCTACCCCAGCAAAGCATTCAGCTCAGAGATTATCTAGACATCATTTGAAAGCACTCTACCCCAGCAAAGCATTCAGCTCAGAGATTATCTAGACATCATTTGAAATTACTTGAGACACACATCAGACAGTCAAAGTCTATTTCGAATGAGATATCATCGAGTTATGTACAACTTCAACATCTGAAACGTGTGAGAGTCGGAAATCAACACACTCAAGAAAACAGATAGCTGCATTTTTCAAAGCACTCTACCCCAGCAAAGCATTCAGCTCAGAGATTATCTAGACATCATTTGAAATTACTTGACACACATCAGACAGTCAAAGTCTATTTCGAATGAGATTTCATCGAGTTATGTACAACTTCAATATCTGAAACGTGTGAGAGCCGGAAATCAACACACTCAAGACGACAGATAGCTGCATTTTTCAAAGCACTCTACCGCAGCAAAGCATTCAGCTCAGAGATTATCTAGACATCATTTGAAATTACTTGAGACACACATCAGACAGTCAAAGTCTATTTCGAATGAGATTTCATCGAGTTATGTACAACTTCAACATCTGAAACGTGTGAGAGCCGGAAATCAACACACTCAAGACGACAGATAGCTGCATTTTTCAAAGCACTCTACCCCAGCAAAGCATTCAGCTCAGAGATTATCTAGACATCATTTGAAATTACTTAGAGACACACATCAGACAGTCAAAGTCTATTTCGAATGAGATATCATCGAGTTATGTACAACTTCAACATCTGAAACGTGTGAGAGTCGGAAATCGACACACTCAAGACGACAGATAGCTGCATTTTTCAAAGCACTCTACCACAGCAAAGCATTCAGCTCAGAGATTATCTAGACATCATTTGAAATTACTTGAGACACACATCAGACAGTCAAAGTCTATTTCGAATGAGATTTCATCGAGTTATGTACAACTTCAACATCTGAAACGTGTGAGAGTCGGAAATCGACACACTCAAGACGACAGATAGCTGCATTTTTCAAAGCACTCTACCGCAGCAAAGCATTCAGCTCAGAGATTATCTAGACATCATTTGAAATTACTTGAGACACACATCAGACAGTCAAAGTCTATTTCGAATGAGATTTCATCGAGTTATGTACAACTTCAACATCTGAAACGTGTGAGAGCCGGAAATCAACACACTCAAGACGGCAGATAGCTGCATTTTTCAAAGCACTCTACCCCAGCAAAGCATTCAGCTCAGAGATTATCTAGACATCATTTGAAATTACTTGAGACACACATCAGACAGTCAAAGTCTATTTCGAATGAGATATCATCGAGTTATGTACAACTTCAACATCTGAAACGTGTGAGAGTCGGAAATCGACACACTCAAGACGACAGATAGCTGCATTTTTCAAAGCACTCTACCGCAGCAAAGCATTCAGCTCAGAGATTATCTAGACATCATTTGAAATTACTTGAGACACACATCAGACAGTCAAAGTCTATTTCGAATGAGATTTCATCGAGTTATGTACAACTTCAACATCTGAAACGTGTGAGAGTCGGAAATCAACACACTCAAGAAAACAGATAGCTCCATTTTTCAAAGCACTCTACCCCAGCAAAGCATTCAGCTCAGAGATTATCTAGACATCATTTGAAATTACTTGACACACATCAGACAGTCAAAGTCTATTTCGAATGAGATTTCATCGAGTTATGTACAACTTCAACATCTGAAACGTGTGAGAGCCGGAAATCAACACACTCAAGACGACAGATAGCTGCATTTTTCAAAGCACTCTACCGCAGCAAAGCATTCAGCTCAGAGATTATCTAGACATCATTTGAAATTACTTGAGACACACATCAGACAGTCAAAGTCTATTTCGAATGAGATTTCATCGAGTTATGTACAACTTCAACATCTGAAACGTGTGAGAGTCGGAAATCGACACACTCAAGAAAACAGATAGCTCCATTTTTCAAAGCACTCTACCCCAGCAAAGCATTCAGCTCAGAGATTATCTAGACATCATTTGAAATTACTTGAGACACACATCAGACAGTCAAAGTCTATTTCGAATGAGATTTCATCGAGTTATGTACAACTTCAACATCTGAAACGTGTGAGAGCCGGAAATCAACACACTCAAGACGACAGATAGCTGCATTTTTCAAAGCACTCTACCCCAGCAAAGCATTCAGCTCAGAGATTATCTAGACATCATTTGAAATTACTTAGAGACACACATCAGACAGTCAAAGTCTATTTCGAATGAGATTTCATCGAGTTATGTACAACTTCAACATCTGAAACGTGTGAGAGTCGGAAATCGACACACTCAAGACGACAGATAGCTGCATTTTTCAAAGCACTCTACCACAGCAAAGCATTCAGCTCAGAGATTATCTAGACATCATTTGAAATTACTTGAGACACACATCAGACAGTCAAAGTCTATTTCGAATGAGATTTCATCGAGTTATGTACAACTTCAACATCTGAAACGTGTGAGAGTCGGAAATCGACACACTCAAGACGACAGATAGCTGCATTTTTCAAAGCACTCTACCGCAGCAAAGCATTCAGCTCAGAGATTATCTAGACATCATTTGAAATTACTTGAGACACACATCAGACAGTCAAAGTCTATTTCGAATGAGATTTCATCGAGTTATGTACAACTTCAACATCTGAAACGTGTGAGAGCCGGAAATCAACACACTCAAGACGGCAGATAGCTGCATTTTTCAAAGCACTCTACCCCAGCAAAGCATTCAGCTCAGAGATTATCTAGACATCATTTGAAATTACTTGAGACACACATCAGACAGTCAAAGTCTATTTCGAATGAGATTTCATCGAGTTATGTACAACTTCAACATCTGAAACGTGTGAGAGCCGGAAATCAACACACTCAAGACGACAGATGGCTGCATTTTTCAAAGCACTCCACCCCAGCAAAGCATTCAGCTCAGAGATTATCTAGACATCATTTGAAATTACTTAGAGACACACATCAGACAGTCAAAGTCTATTTCGAATGAGATATCATCGAGTTATGTACAACTTCAACATCTGAAACGTGTGAGAGTCGGAAATCGACACACTCAAGACGACAGATAGCTGCATTTTTCAAAGCACTCTACCACAGCAAAGCATTCAGCTCAGAGATTATCTAGACATCATTTGAAATTACTTGACACACATCAGACAGTCAAAGTCTATTTCGAATGAGATTTCATCGAGTTATGTACAACTTCAACATCTGAAACGTGTGAGAGTCGGAAATCGACACACTCAAGACGACAGATAGCTGCATTTTTCAAAGCACTCTACCGCAGCAAAGCATTCAGCTCAGAGATTATCTAGACATCATTTGAAATTACTTGAGACACACATCAGACAGTCAAAGTCTATTTCGAATGAGATTTCATCGAGTTATGTACAACTTCAACATCTGAAACGTGTGAGAGCCGGAAATCAACACACTCAAGACGGCAGATAGCTGCATTTTTCAAAGCACTCTACCCCAGCAAAGCATTCAGCTCAGAGATTATCTAGACATCATTTGAAATTACTTGAGACACACATCAGACAGTCAAAGTCTATTTCGAATGAGATTTCATCGAGTTATGTACAACTTCAACATCTGAAACGTGTGAGAGCCGGAAATCAACACACTCAAGACGTCAGATAGCTCCATTTTTCAAAGCACTCTACCCCAGCAAAGCATTCAGCTCAGAGATTATCTAGACATCATTTGAAATTACTTGAGACACACATCAGACAGTCAAAGTCTATTTCGAATGAGATTTCATCGAGTTATGTACAACTTCAACATCTGAAATGTATTTTTAAGAATTTGTCTTGCATCATTTGGAATATTAAATTCAATTTTGAAATTCGATTTCGCTGCTGAATTCATGATGAGACTTGCGCTTTACATAATTTGCTGTCTTCTGATGACAGCATGTGTTATTAATGCAATGTTTAAGGAACATTTAATCGGTGAGTATGCGAGCCTTCTGTTTACATTTTCATGGAGGATCTAGAGGAATATTCATGTTGTGTATTCGTTTATTTAAATTCTACTAACATACAGTTGGATATTGAATTGACACTAATCACCGAGTTCGAATCTACTTTCGTGCGATCCTCGCATAGAACGGATATCTCCTATGTCGACTGCATGCACTAAACGGCACCGCGAGCAGTCAGCCATTCACGAATTCTTGGAAATCATGAGCACACGCGCGCGTGATCTCGGTCTGTGATTGGGCGAGGAAAGTAATTATTTCTGTAGAGGTTGAATCAAGTCAATGTTTGCGATTGTTAGTGCCATCCATGGGCCAACAATTGAAAAATGATTGAAATATGGCGATAGTTTTTGAAAGAAGTGTTGCTGCCCAGAAATTTAGGGGAATCTGAAGTCTTTTAGAGAATTTTTCGAAAAATGTCCTTCAGACATGGTCAAATGTCACACAGCGTTAATTAAAATACAATATTTTTCTTAAAATATCCGCACGTATGTATTCCTTCTGTTACTGTGAGTTTCTCCAAGCATTTTTCTCTGAAGTGGTCTCTCCAACAAAACTGACAGTATTTTTACCTACCAGAAGACGCGTGAATTCATGAAATGCTGAGACTCAAAATGTCGAATAAAAGTAAATTTTGATGTGATACGGGGATGATATCTGCAGAAAGCTCAATCCCTCTCAGATCGATGACAAGTAGTTATATCCATAGGTTGTGACCTTGTCAGATATTGACAACTTATTGAACAAGTGCTATCTCTTGTATAACAGTCTCCTACTAGTCTTTATCATCTCAATTACAATTCCCAACCTATCAGATGCTTAAATACCTAATTTACTTTATCACAAGCATCCCAGGAAACTAGTCGTCACACAATGTTCAAGAATGTTCCAGTTTTTAACTAGGAATATACGTTGGTTCAAACGTGCCGATTGGGTGACCTTTTATTGTTGCGCTGATGGGTGGATAACTCAGCTCATATAATAAAATCAAACTCGGCGGATAAGAACAAACCAGTATTGTCAGAGCTAGCATACTATCTCCCTAAAACACAGGGAGAGGAGTAATGATCTCCAGATGCAACCGACGAAATACGCTTAACCCTTTCGCATCAGTTGACACGGATGCTAATGCATAGCAGATCAATGTGATCGCGCTCCCTAACATTCGACAGACAATATGATTGGCGGTGCCCGTCACGTTGATTATGTTATGCAATTTATGTAACGAAATTGTGTGTCTCAATGCAAAGATTCAGGTTTATATATTTGATTAAAGTTCACTGAGTTGATGAAGCTAACAATCTTGTTGCATTTTACTAAATCACTCACTATTTTGATTGAAATGGCTTCGCAAAGACCACGCAGAAATGTATTCATGGCTGCGATTCGAAACTTAGGTTTTGATGATGCGGCTGTCGGTACTGATGATGGTGAAAGCGGTAGTGATGAAATATCGACGTCTGACAGTGAAGATGAGAAAATAACATCATATCTAACTCCCTGACATGGTTGGCATTTTGTAACTTGGTGAAAACGATCACAGACCAGAACCTTTGCCTGAGTTTACAGGATTGACCGGCTTGAATCCGTCGATACAATGTGCAGAAAACGCAGACGACAATCCTTTTTTATCAATCTCTTTTTAACAGATGAAATATTTTCTACTTTGAAACTGTGGTCGAATAATATTGTGTTTGACAGGCGTACGATGAGGGTGAAGGTTCGAGCATGGAGAAAGATGCATTACGGAAACAGACTTTACAAAATGCTGCATTTCTGTTTGCCATGGCTCTGAACAAGAGACCGACCATAAAGTCGTGTTGGAGTTTTTAAACCCAAGTCTCGTCCTTCGTTACAATACCAATATGGGAGTTGTCGACTTGTTGGATGCCTCTATGCATCACTACAACTTTAACAGGAAATCCTGCACATGGTATTACGGATTGCATCTGATTAATATAATTCATAGAAATTCTTGCATAGTTTACCGGCATCCAGGTGGAAATGTGACATACCTCGGCTACACCATCGAAAACTATCGGATATTGGATATCTCAAGGTGGTGTACAAGACAGTGTACATGGAGGTCGTCCTCGTTTAACAGCGGTGCCAGCAAATCCTCAGCTAGATCACTATCCATCAAAAATTACCACACGTGTAGGAAATCCATTATCTTCCAAAAGATGTCGAGTCTGTCATTTGGAAGCCCTAGCACTGTGCTTGGAACAGTTCGCTTTGCCTAATCATTATTGAAATTTACATGAAAAAATACAGTTGACGCATGCATCAGGTGGCGCTCTATCCGACGTGCACTATGGGTCTAATCAATTTTAACTTGATCATCTTGTGTAAATATTGTGCCAGGTTTATTCCCAAGCGGAAAAATAATGCACAAGCAGCGGTAAAAGTCAGTAATATAGGCCAATATACTTAACACATACACAGTAATATGATTGGTTAATATCACAAATTATCGAAATTATGGTTATACATTCTTCAACGCAGTTGTGGTCTTAATGTACTTGACTGAAAATTTTGGAAACTAGATTCCTATAACCATAGATGACAAGAAAGAAACATGCCGGCACTCAACTTATAAAATACATCCGCTCTATTCACAGTGATCATACCTACGAAATTTATCCAGAAACTTGAATTACATACAGTAGGTCTACCTACAACTATGAGAAAAACAATAATTTATCGTTAGTCTCTCCCCAATACTTTTTTCCAATATGCGAGTGATTTGAATAAAAAGGCAGATGTTATGCGCCAGACGTTTCGCGTACCAGCCGCTTTATCAATGGCAAAAATCTATTAACATTTTACAACTCGAGTATATATAAGAATTGCTAAAAACATGATGCCAGTTCGTGACGACGATTTAGAGCCGGCTTCATTTGTGCAATCAATTGTGATTCGCTGATGCTGGTTTTGACAGGGCAATCTAAAATTCGCAGTATGCTCCAAATTAAACTTAAGTTTTCGATTACCTATCTAGAAGATTGTCCCACTATCAAGTAGATTTCTGGTAATGCACACACTGAAGTACCTCCAAGTCGATTGGAAGCCGTGCAAACCTCTTACTTTCTCTGCAATCACTCTCTGAATGAAATTTCTCTCCCACACCAACTATAGGCCAACTCTCCTCCAAATTAAACTTAAGTTTTCGATCCACCAACCAGAAGATTGTCCCACTATCAAGTAGATTTCTAGAAATGCACACCCTGAAGTACCTCCAAGTCGATTGGGAGCCCTGCAAACCTCTTACTTTCTCTGCAATCACTCTCTGAATGAAATTTCTCTCCCACACCAACTATAGGCCAACTCTCCTCCAAATTAAACTTAGGTTTTCGATTGACTATCCAGAAGATTGTCCCACTGTGAAGTAGATTTCTGGAACTACATACGTAGATGTACATCGCAATCGAATTTCAGGTCTGGAGACACACAGTTTCATATGCTGCGCCTTCATCAACTTCACGCATTACCAATAAGTGAGTCATTGGCTGAGACATGCAACCTTCCCTAACTTCGGCCCTAAATCTAAGTCTACTATCTGGAATATGCCTCTACTGTCTACTAGATTTCTCACTCCACACATCGTTGACTACACCTCAGTAACTACATCTTAAACACATCTTGACCTCCTTGAACGGGCTGAGACAAGTGTCAAAAATGTATGGGTGACAAACTTGCTATCGAATTGTTGGCTCTCGATAGCAAGACTAAGAAAATTTCGAAAATGTTCTCCACCAGTGGCGCGATCGATTCCGTCCATGCTTTGTGACACCAACAAATCTCGATTGAAAGCTGAAATCCGATTTCAACAAAGCAGTCTGTCAGGATCCTCTCAAAATCGATGCGATGCGTCTACATTTTGGAAGAGGGTCGGAGTTGGCAGAAAATGCCAACCTTAGTTAAAGTCGCAAAAGCAGTTTTTATTTTGGCGCACGGGAACGCAGAGATAGAGATAGTTTTTCCAAACCTATCCGACATATTGAATAAAAAATGCGCTCGTTTATTCCTGAAACCGTAGGAGCCCTTGCGATTTGTAAATCCGTTTTGAGAAGTAAGAAAATTGATAGCTCAAATATGTAAGAGTGGATAAAATACATACACAATGCATCATAAGCTTTTTACTGAACACGGCTGCAAAATTAAGAAAAAAGGAAAACGTGAAGCTCTCCAAGAACAGCTCTGTATAGAATTAGATAAAGAAAAGCAGTGATGTGAAGGACTGAATTCCGCCGAAATGAGGCTCGAAAACATCCAAGAAAACCTGTAAAAGAAAGAAAACGAACAGAAAATGCCTTGCACCAGGACCTCCAACCTCAAAAGAACTCTAGAGAAGAGTCAAACAGAGCAAATGCAAATGACAAAGTATTTAAGAATGTCGTAAAGCTAACTCTGTACTATTTGCCTTGCATCTCCCTTCAAATCGTCGCGTACTGATTTATGACCCCCCATGACAACACTATACCCATGTATGCACTTCAGTATTCACGTAAATCGGACTTTTGAATACAAAATGAATACATTTTGCAGCCGATGATGGTTATGAATTACATAAAAATGAATGCATAAAAAAGCATTGCATTCCTGGTCCACACATGTTCTGTTGTATTTACATAGTACAGGGAAAATTAGACGAGAAATAGGACACGGGTCGCTGTAGATTCCGTTAGGACTCTCCGATTTCATTAATTCCTGTTGCATATGAAAATTCAGATCTAGAATAATAGTAGGCCCTATCTTAAGATCAAATTAATTGCGGTATTGATTTGCTTATCACACTTGCTAGGAATTTTAGAATTTCAAACAGGACAAGTTTGATCTCATGCTTTTTTCCTACCTACCAGATAATAGCCAAAAACATGGCATAAATTGATTCTGCAATAAATAAATGGAATCAATCTACTTCATACACTGTGGGCTAGTTGTCAAATTGCAAAACATTTGAATTAATTTTCACATGAATTCTGTCTATAAATCTGCCTAAAATGTTTCTTATTCACTCATACCATTGAAATCATGTACAAGTACGGTCTTTCTATGCAGTCTAGATGTGAATATGCAAAGCGGAAGCAGAGTTTTCAATGTAAATATAGGCTACAGTTGCTTAAACAATTACTCGTACTTAAATTTTACAAGTTTTATAACTTTTATAGGCTAACAATGAAAATTGTATTGCATTTAAGCCCGTAATGATGTTGCTCTCATCCTGTAGGCCTATTTATTCACTTTACGGTTTCACTACATAAATTGTTTATAGGCAGATTTAGGAAAGTCAAATACAAATAACCTGTCGAATCTCCAAAACTTTTCTCTTTCAGTTGACCGGTTAATTCATGTGTTTATTTTATAATGACCGTGACCGTGATAGCGCTCATTTTTGAAAAATTCTGCGTTCATGACCGCGGTTACTTTCTTGCGAATGACCGTGATCGCATACAACACTGGTGACAGGGCAGTGGTCGTGGGAATATTTCAAATAGCAGTGGATGAGACGAGGAGGAATAGAGAACAATACTCACACGAGTGACAATATTGCGTCGAACAGACGAAGTCATATGAAGCTGCTGACATCGCTACACTTCACGTTATTGTCTATAAAACAAGAAGTACTTGTTAGATGTGCATTTGGGCAGAAAATATACTCAAGTACGTGAAACTAAGGTTTTGGGACGATTGATTTTTTTTGCTGATTTTAGACAATTTTGAAAACGTGATGAGATAACCCGTAAGTACCTTGAAAAAAAATAGTACCTTCAAAATTTAAAGCTTTGAATAATTCTTCAGCCGAATATCACCAGTGTGTCGGTGAAGAGACAGGTTTCCAAATGAAGAAGTTTTAAAACGGTGTGGTCTTAGGGACTTAGAGGTGACGATCCGTAAAAATAGACTCCGCTGGTTTGGACACGTAAAGAGAGCGGACAATATCGTGAAAGAAGTTGAAGAGATAGACGTAGGCGGTCGCCGACCAGGAGGAAACAAGAAGTCATGGAGGAGCTGCATCAAAGAAGATCTCAAGAAGCTCGAAATCAATGAAGATCTTGCCTTGAACTGAAACAGCTGGAGACGAGCCATCAACCGTCCGACTCCGTCAGGGAACTCAAGGACGCTAAACGAGGAGTGAGATTGAGTGTTAGAAATGTCGTGTACAGCATCATCAATGGTCATGTATCAGGTATGGATAGCTATCCAACCATCCATTTCACAAGAATATAGGATGATCTGAGGAACTGAAGTACCTATGATCAAGGCCAAGTCATAGTTCTAACAATATTATGTTGTGATGATAACTTAAACTCATATTTTGATTTTATATTCATAGTTATGTGTCTGCTTTAAGTCGCCAGTACAGACTGGCACATTCTGCCGATGCGTAGGATTATGAAGTTATTGATCAGTGAACAGCATCATCAACTTGAATCAATCTCTATCCACCAAAGAACCACCTTTCCACTGTGGTTGATGGAATCGAACCACCGGTTGTGAAAGAATCAGTTGATGTGGCTTTATTTACATTGAATTTGGTGATTCTGCTATTTCCCTATCCTTGCAGGAGATCTGTCAATTCTTATACAATTTAAAAGAAGTAATTTCGTATTTTTCTGCCAATATATTTGCATTGACAGCAAATGAATGTAGCTCTTTGCTAAATTTGAATGATGTTGTGAGGTAGCATAGTCCAGTCAGCACTAAATCTAAACTTTTAAACATTGCCTGCGTGTAGATTTCATGTGTATAACTTGGAATATGCATCTTATTATGATACTATTGAAACATGAATGCAAGTAAGAATCATGTTGATGCTCTTTTGTTGTATTGCTTCTCTTGTGTCAGTGGATTTGTGTCGGAGTTGAAATACTCCACTCCGGTGCTATAGGAGTTCGGATACAATCCCTTACTCTAGAGGAGCTACGCAGCGTCAGACTTGTAAAAGTGGAAATGAACAATTTTTATACATCTGCCTTCGGAGATAATCCCAACGAAATTGTAATCTCATGGGGTAATCTTTTTGTACTCTGGTAACTTAATTACTTTATTAATGGACATCCTGGAACTGTGGCGTAGCGTGCTTCATACCGTTTCCGGGGCTGAAGTCAGTCTTGGCATCGGTATGCCTTATAGCATGCAGCATGTATGCAAAGTACCCGGTGGGTTCAAATCTAGAAGTCACTTTGATGTTTTCAAATAATATGAAATAATGAAGAAGTGAAGTTATGCATGTGTAAATAATTAGCTAAGCGTTTGTCAGACACGCCATGATTAGCCAGTCAGAGTGTGTGTCACTCGTAAAGAATTCCCTGTCTTCGCCCGGGTTGACTCTTAGGTCTGTGGTTGAGTCACAGAGATGGATTGCTTCTCCGTGGGTTGCATGCAGTGGCCGCGACGAGCTGAAAGGCGTGTGAACGGCACATTATAGATTGGCTGCGTTGTTGATAACATCAACTGACATTAACAAACCATTGTTTATCATGTTTGGCTCTTGTTAGATTTTGGCCAATGGTACAATCTCGGCGACATTCCGGCGACTGCCCCTGAGAGAGGAAGAGAGATGAAACCACGAACAGTTATACATGCATCCGTTGGAAGGATGAATAAAGGCTTAAGATAAGATGTAGCGTTTGGTCACTGATGCACATTGCACTTGTACATAATTAAAATATGTTGGGGAATTTATTTAAAAATACATTCGGGGCACTGCCCCGAATGCCCCGATGGACGCTACGCCCCTGTCCTGGAATATATGTGGATTTAGAATATTTCCGTACTTAGTATTTCCACATCCGATAGTTTATTAAGTAGACCATCCTAATTAATCAATCATTCAATGCTTCATGCAACAAACTTTACATGCCCAAAAGTTAGGGAAAGCTGCATGTCTTAGACCATGACTGGCCTCTTAGTGATACGGGAAGTTGATTGAGGTGCATCTCTTAAAATGATGTGTCTCCAGACCTGAAATTCGATTGGGATGTACTTCTGAGTATGTAGTTCCAGAAATCTACTTGATAGTGGGACAATCTTCTGGATAGGTAATCGAAAACCTAAGTTTAATTTGGAGGAGAGTTGGCCTATACTTGGTGTGTGGGAAAATTCATTCAAAGACTGATTGCAGAGAAAGTAAGAGGTATGCAGTGCTTCCAATCGACTTGGAGGTACTTCAGGGTGTGCATTACTAGAAATCTACTTGATAGTGGGACAATCTTCTAGATAGGTAATCGAAAACTTAAGTTTAATTTGGAGGAGAGTTGGCCTATACTTGGTGTGTGGGAAAATTCATTCAAAGACTGATTGCAGAGAAAGTAAGAGGTTTGCAGTGCTTCCAATCGACTGGGAGGTACTTCAGGGTGTGCATTACTAGAAATCTACTTGATAGTGGGACAATCTTCTGGTTGGTGGATCGAAAACTTAAGTCTAACTTGCCTGACAGTTGGCAAATGTTTGGAATTTCAGAGGAATTTCATTCAGAGACTGATTACAGATTATGTGAAGGGTTCGTAGGGCTTCCAATCGACTTGGATGTACTTCAGGGTGTGTTTAGGTGAAAATATAGGAGTTCCAGATTTGATGCCATGCTGTTAATCTCTGCAAAGCTTGGAACAGCTGGCTAAGAAGCATTGAAAAAGTTCATGCATTTAATTGGTTAAGAATTCAAACTATCTTTTTAATAAAACGCTTTGTTATTTTATGTGTCTGTAACTTTGTTAATATTCCATTCGCGAGCACGAAATTTTGCAAACACATACAAAATTTCTTGTTTATTCCGAAATCTTCCAGATAGTAAAGAAATCTACTAGATAGTAGACATAAAAACAAGTTAGAAAACCTTGTTTTATATTTAATTGCACTTTGGAATTAATTTTGAATTCCATTCAGCCACCCATGCTTCAAGACAATCGAGATTGTATCACACCGAGTTTGCAGCTATTCTACATCGTATATTTCAAGAAATCTACTAGATAGTGAATTCCTAATTCTACTAGATAGTAAAATCCAGATTACCGTTTTTTTACAATTAATACAATTAGTTTCACATTATTGCGAAATATCAAATAATTCGGGATTTTGTTTTACCGACCTTAATTCTAAATGCCGTAGTCAAACAATACAAAAATTTGTGCGGTTGTCGATTTACTGTACAAAAGTCAACTATACTTTGCTGCTTTATTCTACAATATTTTTGCATGAAAGTAAATAATTCCCTTGCATAAACATCTATCTCGTGATTGATATGTAGACTTTTGGAAAAAAGCTGATGACGACGCAGAAAACTTGATCTCTAGTTATCGGAAATCGACACCGGTTGTTGATTTCCGAAAGTTGTCAATTTGTAGGCTCTGATATTGTAAAAGTTGTAGATTTCCGCTCTTACAAGTGCGATCGATATAGTCATCGAAAGATGAACACACAGTGAGGTCGTTATGTGTTTCGTTGAGGTTCTATGAATTCAACAAAAGTGAATATCTTAAATCATTGCACAAACCGAAAAAGCTGTTTTATCTCTTGCTAATTCTCATCAAATTTAACTGTATGCTCATTTACTTGATTACTAAACTTATTCACTTGGTCAGCTAAGACACTTACATTGCACAGTAGTACTTGGTGCAAGAAACTGTGTGGTCTGTCTAATTAAATGAAGTAATTAGTGTTTTGAAGTTTACTTATGCGGCTTGTATTTTGGAAGGCGAGTCAAATTATGTCTAGCAGTTAATTAATGGAAACCTAGCCAGCATGCATTTCTGAACTTGTGACCTAGTATTTCCCGCAGTTTCAATCGATTAAGTCATCGAAAGATGCACACACAGTGAGGTCACTATTTGCTTTGTTGTTCCCGCTAACTTTTCAGTGAAAAAACGCAGGCATTTCTGAAGTCTTTGCTTGGTTGGAAGTTGAAGATTAGTAGCTATATTTTTTTGAATAAAAAGTAAAATATAATAGCAATGAAAATTTAAAAACAAATTGTTAACAATAAAATCTACACGTAGAAGATGCAATACTGGAAAAAAAGAATAATATAGCATTTAGTGGCCTACTATGGAAAGTATTTATGATGGTTTGCAGAGAGAGTACTATAAACATTGCAAGAAGCTCTTGTTTTTTTAATTTTAAACATCGTATGAGAATGACACATATCACAATAATATATATATCATATAATAATGATATAATATTGACACATATAGAGCCCAGGTCAAAACAACTGAAGCTTATAATAGACTATATTGTCGACTTGATCAACTAAAGTACATTGACCAAAAATTATTCAGTTAAATTGTCATAGCATTTAAATGTGATTATTATCATATTGTTAAAATTTATCATAAACTCTACCTTAGATATTAAAAATTAAGGTAGCTTGACTGAAGTATAGTGCAGCAAATGTGCCATGTAGAATCTATCACTACCAATACAGTTGACTTCACATTATTAGGGCAATTTTGCAACTTTTTGTCTTTTATCCGTAACTTTTGAAATATTAAACCTTTGATGTCAATTTTTTCAAAATGACCAGAAAAGAACACTTCATCATGCGCAACCATTATGTTTTCAAAATAAACTTCATTCTCGCTCTAGATGATGCGTTACTCCCCAAAAAAAGCTGAAACTTGATGTCCACCAATTAAGTTTTTTTCATTGAAGTCATTTGCTGAGTTAATATTAACGCAATGCTACCTTTGAATATTTACACTTTAGTTTTGAAGTCTCATTTCACTATTTTGCATAGCAAAGTGTAAAGTATGAAAAAATTCCACTTTTTGATTTTTTAATTGAAAATGCTTCTGTCGAATGATTCAATCGAAATGATTCTACATGAACTTCTAAATGAATCGATTCTATACGAAATGATTCTATCGACACATAAAATGCGCTTCTATTGACAGGAAATAGAACATGTTTTACACATCGCTTTCCCAATTTTTATGTTCAAGTCCATTGACAGAATGAATATATATAAACCGCACCGATTTAACCTATCGTATTCATAGCAATCTATCATCTTGTGGCCTATTATAAAATGCTACAAAATATGCATATCATAAGTGTGAGTTCTATCGATGCGTGAATCTTTCGACACGGGTAAAAACTATTTTCTACTTACTATTTCTTGTCTAATTATCATTTTTGTTAGTTTAGATGGAAAATTGTTTCATATCAGATCACATTCATTTACATTATATTTACATTTTTACTATTGCACTTGTGATTCTATCGACTTTCTATGTCAATCTATCGACAGCCCGATAATTGAAGTCATTCTCCATTACAAGCATTTCTTCATAAACTGTTGTTTTGATCAAAACGGCACTAACGTATGTCAGTCAGTGATGATAACATATTCTATGCAGGGCCTGCATATGTACAGTGTATTGCAGATGCATATTGCATTCAACTTTTATTTATATTACGTGTGATTCTATCGTTCTAAAATGATTCCATCGATCATAAATTATGGAACAGTGTCGAATTAATGCAAAATTTGTGCTTTTGAGTGTCATTTTCGTGATTAAAATAAAAAAGTGGTCTATAGAGGTGTTATTAAAATGAAAAATTCGAAACTTAATATTAGTGCATTAAAATCGCAACATTTAAAATGGGAACTGCCATTACCTCAAACAGACCATTTTGTCGATTCCTCAGTTTAAAAATGTTGTGTATTGCATGTATCAGAAAGTGCATTGGCATAAGCCGAAATAAAACATCCACTTTCATGTGGTGCATGAAACAAAACAAAATATATAAAACACAGGAAATGTGACGACTGTTATTCGTGGAATGACTTTCTTGCTTTTGTACTTTTGACTAAAGCAATGTGAAGGTGGCTATTTTGGGTTGAAAAGTTGTAAATAATGGGCCAAAAAGGTTAGGATAGAGCATTTTCGGAACACAAGTCGGTTTGAAACAATTGTCCCAAAGTTAATTGCGTCTCATAAGTGCGTCCCCTTTATGCAGGTGTTACAGTTTTGCAGTAGTACTTTATTATCAGGAGTGATTTTACAGTACCAATTTTACTACTATTTTACCACTCAAAATCACTTAATCAGGAATATTGACGTTAGTTCACAGTAGGCCTACCGGTTGATAATTAACTTGAAAACCGGAGGATACGCAGAAAGACGAAGCAGAGGGAACACTGGAACTTGATATTTCATGAATTCAACCATCCTAAAGAAGACTAATGATCACGAACTGTAATCGAATTAAATATTCATTGACTTCTTGCACCTACATTTATGGTTGCATATATGATCGGTTGATACTTTATCATATTATAGTTTAGAGTCTCGTACTGCATCGGTTGCGTATCATCCGTATCAACATGATAGACGAGCAGTACTACATGTATATGTATGCTAGATATTAATATAGGTATATTTGATGTCAAATCTAACATACGATTTACATCAATTAATTGAAGTCTTAATTCAAGTCTATCTATCATGATGATATCAAGAAAGTATGTATTCTATTATGAAACAAATTTTGATATTGACGCAAAAAAGATTTGCAAACTACAGTTTATGGTAATTTTGATTGCAGAGTGTGGGAATGATATTTATGCTTAGTGGATAAATATAATCATTCAACTGAGTCAAACAAAATTGCGTAACTTAACTTTTCTATGTACACATCACAACTAATAGTGTTGAAATTTAAGGCATTTTTCAGAATTACTTTTGATTTAGTAACCTTACATGATTTTTTATAAATTTTGAGTGAATAAGTCGATGATCAATTTTCATATCAGAGCACAATTACTTCTGTTTGCCCAATCGTCCAAACGTAGGAAATGGGCATTCGTTGAAGACTATCAACTAAGGAACGGCAATGTGTGACGCAGTAATTACTAAGTCAACGTCATGGTTTTCTAGAAAACCCCGCCGCGAAGCTGCCTCTAGCTTCAAAGTGCACATTGTATGCAGAAAAATTGTCAAAGAAACTTTTGTGTCAAAATTGACACAGTTGGTGCTTCCAGGAAGAAATGAAATTAAACCATGTTAACGTGTATCAATGTAAAATTTGACCACGATTTATGTTACACTTTGCAAAGCTGACTAAAGTCCGCGAATCTTAGAATGATACTCAAAAGTCTTGATACTTTAAGATGGAACGGAAAAGTCATTTGTGTCAATTTTGACATATTGGTGCTTTTAGTGTTAACAGAATTTACAGATAACGATTTACTTTTGATAATGATATACCTGAAGTATCCTTGTGTGTTGTACCTTTCATGGACAGTACGAGTACCTAAGTATCCTTCTGAACTCATAATATTTTGAGATCTTATAAATTTACTCATTCGACACGCGATAAATAAACAGATGACATGATATATTTTGTTTGAAAGGTATTTTCTACATTAAATGAAATTTATGCCTTCAGAAAGGCTGACAGTCGAAATGCATTACGTCTAAAATTATGTTCATATTTATTTATTTAATGCGCGTCGAATGAGTGACTTTATAAGATATTATAAGTTTACAAAGTAATAAAATTCATTCCTTGCTTCGGAACGAGATCTTTGTTCGAGGACAAAAGTATCCATAACATTATAAACTAAAATGTTCTTAACAAACTACGGTCAATATACGGCTCACTACAAATACAAACGAAGACAGTAATGTACAATTTCAGTAGAATATAATCAGGAATATTACTAGCCATGTTCACACCAATAAATGATCTCGAGAAAACGATCAGATAATCTCACATTGTAAAATTTTTAAATTTTGATCTCAAGTGTATGGGCTAAGTCCCTTTATGAATTATTATTCGTCGTATTGAGAACACTAGACTCTAGCGCACAATTTTTAAGTTTCTCTGAGAAACGAATCAATTCAGCAAGTCATCAAAGAATAAGAAAAAGACAAGACTGCGAAAAACTTCTATCATTGTATTAATCTGTAACGTAAAGCGTTACCTAGATAAGCCTATGGAACACTATCTTAATGATTAATGATATGTCCCTGCTACTAACGTAGTATAAATTAAGACTCATAAATCATATTATATAATTATGCCGTTAAAAACCTTGTGCACAAAACAAAATCGACCTAGAATCCTGCGGGCCACGTCATACACCTAGTCAAATTCATCAATAATTTTACAATGCTCCTGAAAATCAACTACACACAGCCTCTTTTAATCCTTTCAATTATTTGAATAAAATATATCATACAATAACAAAGGTTAGCTTTCACTGATTACTCCGAAACGTGATTAAAACATAAATGATTAAAAAAACTGATACCACAGTTATGAAACGGTATCTTCGTATCATATCATATCATATCATGGTTAGCTTTTATCAATATATGGTTCATAGAGATAACGCCTTTAATCGTTGAAAATTATTATTCACGAATCGATTTCTACATGTCCATCGACAACTGATTTATCTATTTCTGAGTAACTAATTAGTAGGATAGAGTAACAAATTAGTAAATTACAGTAACAATTTATAAAAGTCATTGAATTGATGAACTAAATATTAAGTAGAATGTTAAGTCATTGTCCTTTAGTAGAAATGAAAGGAACCTTTCTTGAAAGTGTTTCCAATAAATAGACCTTCCAATCGATTTTTCCTGATGGAAATGGTCTCTGTCGGGAAAATTCATACAATGTTTTAGACGGATACAACTCCTTGTTCTTCTTTCTGACTTCAAAAATAAACTTTTGCAATAAAAAATCGAAGTCGCCTTTGCTCATTTCATTTTAGTCCTATATACACTATAGTTTACATACATTCGTTCTCATTTAGAAAGTTTACTTCATTGGTTAGCTTTTACTAATTACTCCGAAACGTGATTAAAACATAAATGATTAAAAAAGCTGATACCACAGCTATCTAACGGTATCTTCATATCCTCCTCACTATGGAACGCCATGTGAGAATCTAACAAACTTCTAACAACTTATTTTCTAACAAAACAAATCAAAATTGGCTAGAATAACAAATGTGGAGTACACATCTGTCATGATAAAAAACGCACCAGTTTCACTTTTTCACAAAAAAATCATCGATTCTTATTTGCCTGGTTTTTCTACATTTCGAAGGAACCACAGGAGCTACAGGAATATTGGGACAGTACTCAACTTCATGTCTCTCCCTTTCTCCTCGGCGACCACACATTTCCTGTGAATTTTAGGCAAGTGGCAACAAGCCATGATAAAATCAGAAAAAGCCTATTTGAAAATACTGTATTAAAACTCTCAAAAAAATTGACAAAGTGATCTGGTAGAAAAGTCTTCCAGCGACCGGTAATCACAACTTCATGACTTGTATTTACAATAGTAAATAAGGGACAAACAATTCATCCGCGGCAAAAATTACGAAAACCAACACAATCTTATTGACCATCTACTAGACAAACAAAATACATCCATGAGAAATGTTGTATCCCACAGGTACATAAATTCCCAAATAGAGTTTTACACTCTTCGTGCGCTCTATTCGTATATATGCCGACGCAACAGACAATGTATCCAAACTCTCAAGCAGATTTGAGCTTGAATTCGCCATGTATGACACACAATTGTAGTTTGACGAGCCTGCGAAGTTTCTAATTTTTTTGCTTGGTTAATTATTCCTTTGTATAATATTCATGTAAGTTATCAATGAATGATAAATAATCTCTTAAGGAAAATGCACTACATCCGGTGTCACAAAATTATCAGGATTAGGCTAATATATTTAAATAGTTCATTCATTATCGACCTAGATCTGATTTTTTAAAATTGGTTAGAAATTCGTTTGATTTTTACTACTTAGAAAAATTGCTAGAATTCGCACTATACTTTGGGATAAAGAGACAAAGAAAGTAGAGTAGGATGACGGAAGATAGTAAATAAGGATTGGCTTACAGGTAATTGTCTGAGCCTGGCCTCAAATAGTCGTCAAGTAAGATACTCAAACATATTCATTGTCAAAGATAGACAAACAAATGAGAATGTTCAATAGTCATACGGTAAAATATACATTAACTTAATTTAAACACGGCTGCTGATAAACAAAAATATGCTAATAAAATAAGAAGACAGCAACAACACTTTCTAAAGACCCTCCCTCCTATTATCATCAGATGATTTGCTATAAGATAACAAACTTTACTCGATTTAGACATCATCTTATTTATTTATTTATTCAATTTATTCTGTAAAATATATATAGACCGTATATATAAAATCTTATAGACATCCACTTGTACAATTCACGTACCTGAGTTACTAATCGGCTGAAATTGCATAAGCGTTACAGTCTAAGTTATTGTCTCAATTTCCCTAAGCAAGCAACCCATTCCCATGAAATTTGATTTGCGGCTAAGTTGATTTGATTTAAGTATTAAGTAAAATACATGCACCTATCAAAGGTATTGTCCCTTTTTACTGAACATTGAATTTAATCTAGACTTTTAATATCTTCGATTACCAGTCACGTCAATGCTACCGGCAGTCTCACTTACAACTTAAAACTTACCTCTTCTTCTTCAGATCGTTATCACCATAATTTGTACGCGACTCGAGAAGTATTTGAATCTTCAGACAGAGAACATAAATAATTGGAAACATCACAGCAGCGCTATCTAACTGGTAGGTCTTCATCACGCAATTTCGATCAATAATCATCATCCTAACTTTGCTGACTCAACAATACGGCTTGTATTTTGGGAGTCGAGTCAAATTATGTCTAACAGTTAATGAATAGAAATCTAGTCAGCATGCACTTTCAACTTTAACTTACTTCTTCTTCTTCAGATTTGGCCATTTCGCAAAACGAGCACGTCTTGACCGAATCACAGCACGGCTATTCATTGTCACCACAGCTTGTAGCGCGTTTATTCATAACCTGCGGATAGAGGTCATGTTGACTCACACAATCCATCGATGAATCATGACGTCAGTTTTGTGACGAATTGAAGTTATTGTCGTGAAAGAGGTTTCTCCGTAAGTCAGGTTATTTGGTTTATCAGTCTTCCCACGCAAGCGAAAGATAGGTCAATTGCAACTTCAAAAGAGTTGAGTAAGTTGAAGAGATTTGTGGGATAAAGCCCCTCTTGCGTTCGCTCCAGGGTTATAGGCGGCTCACCACGACCGACTCGGCTGACAGGAGGGGGGGGACGTCAGCGACGGCGGCCATCTTGCGCGGTCCAGTGGTGGAGTTTTACTTACTACTCGCGTCAACGAAAAAATTTGACGCCTTCAGCTTGAAAGCGTCAGCAGAAAATATTGACGGAGTCAGCGTCAATATTCTTAACTTAGCAGCGTCAATGTACAACACTGGATACTATATGCATGTGTAATTGCTGTCTGAAGAACGGTCACCTGGACCGGGAAACTGGGATATTGAATGAAATTATACAGACTTTCAATTTTCCTACATTTTTGTTTAATCTCATGCCGTAATTTACCTGATTAATGAAATAATACGGAGGCACCAAACAAATTTGGTTGTGAAGGCTTTGACTCTTTCCTGATACTGAGGAATTTGATCAATATATAGAGATTGACCTACAGACTAAACTGCCACATTAGGTTAGGCTAATTAAACCAGCACAAGTTCTGACACAACGCGACAAAAAAGTTCTAGGCCTATTTTTCAGAACTCACTTTCTTGTCTTCAGTTGCAATTGAGTTTCCACCATTTATACGCCGTTGTAGAGTTGCTCTAGGTACATTTCGGTCCTTTGCTGCCCGTCGTACAGATATACCTTCATGCCAAACATCCTCAATTGCCAAACGCATGTTGTCACTTGACCAATTCAAGCGATTTGACCGCCTCTTCCATCGACTACTCATCTAAAATACGAATTTTGTATCGATGAACCGGTAGGTTGGATAGCTAATTGTTAGCTAATGCCAAAAATGTCCATGAAAAACTTTGTTATCAAAGCATGTATAGTCCACAGTTATTCTCATAAAAACTTGCAAATTCACGTTTGGCATCCTATAATGGGCCAGCGGCCCATTATAGGATCAATCAGGTGGCTCATTATAGCATTTTTGGCCATGTTACAAAAAACATCTCACTAGTCTATCTTATTCAACTTCAGATAAACTAATCGCTTGTAAATGTTAGGAGAGGGTCCGATGCTTCTCTATGTATAGTGATGCAAATGGAAAATTTTCCTGAAAATTTTCCAATTTTTTCAAAATTTTCCGGAAAATTTTCCACTGGAAAATTTTGAAATTTATTTTTCGGCGATTGACGTTTTTTCCCCTTGTTTTGGAGACTTATTTTAGTCGTTTGAAAAGACTATGTAATATTCAAAGGCCGAAAACTTCTCTATCATCCCTGTATGTCAACTTTTGTAACCAACTGCACCTTTTCCATGTCTATTTCAGATCTTTCCAAATGAATTTCAGACATCAGATGGATTTCAGATTTCTCTAGCTGAATTTCAGATATCTGTCACAAGCACAACTTTGAAAAGATCTTAAATTCAACTGGAGATTCATGTGGATCATATCTGAAATTCATTTGGGCAGATCTGAAATCGAATTGGAACTATCTGAACCACCTGAACTAGAAATGGAAGATGTGTATCCTCAGCGAGGATGTCGGATAATAGGCCAGAAGTTAGAGGCTATCATAGATATTCTTTTACTCATCACAGATATCTTCAGTGACCAAATATCTAGCGAGTTTACAGTCTTTATGTCTTCCAAAATGGTCGCTCATGAATGCTGCTTGGACTGTGTGCTTATGCTTCACTTGTTCATCAACACATGAAGAATTTCTTTCACTGATCAACGCTGCACAAAAGCTTGACTTTCAAGCTAATAAGTAAACTCCAAAATGAAGTACATTATTTTTGCTTCAGATCTTTCACATTGCATAAAATTGTACCCCTATTGTAAAGCAAGATTCACGTTATCCAAAACGGTGTCTGTGTGATAATTAAAAATTCTAACATTAAATTAAAATTAAAAAAATTGGAACTATAGTTGTACCATCTGAACTAGAAATGGAGGATGTGTCTCCTCAACGAAGATATCAGACAATGCGCCAGAAGTTTGGAACTATCATAGATATTCTTTTACTCACCACAGATATCTCTAGTTTTCAAATATCTCACGAGTTTGCAGTTTTATATCCAATATGGTCGCTCATGAATGCTGCGTGGACTGTGTGCTTATCCTTCATCACATGTTCATCAACACATGGAGAATTTGCATCACTATGATCAGCGCTGAACAATAGAGCTTAGCTTTCAAGCTAACATTGGCAAACTCCAAAATGAAGTACATTATTTTTGCTCCAGATCTTTCACATTGCAAGAAGTTATACCCCTATTGTAGAGCAATATTCACGTTATCCCAAACGGTGTCTGTGTGATAATTAATGCTAATTAGTACAAACCACTGGTGGCAAATTAATGGAATGTTCAAAAATCCGCGGACGAAAATCGTATTGCTACGATCGGAATGATGAAATCAAGAGTTTTAGACCCAATTTGTTGGTACGCAGCTGCCTCGGCAGCGGAAGCGCTCAAATTATAGGGCCTATCAAAACTTTCAAAATTTTCCAAAATTTTCCACAATTTTCCAATATTTTCCATAATTTTCCACGGAAAATACTTCCAGGTAAATACTGTTTTAATATTGGTAACAAGATGTTACAAAATGGTGATATGTATTTTCTTATATTTGCTGAAACTCTTCCACTTTTAACAGATTTTCTAATATAATTTCTAGCCCATAAATCTATATGAGAATGAATATTTATATTGTCATTTTGTACGCTTTTCATCCAACCGTTAAATGTTAAAGCGGAGGATGTTAAATTAGTAGTTATATCTTCACCAACTAAATCTTGATAAACATTATTATATTTGTAGATACAAAAAGCTAAAGAAAGAATATCGTTAACTAAATATGGTCTCCATTCATTTTCTTTTTCTTTCTAATTTTCATGTGTTATGTCTCCAATTTCATAATTTAATTTACACACATTGGTAGGAATTTTAAATTCTCACACCATTTAGAAAGACTTGTTTTTACATGTTGATAACTACATTTCATTATAATAGTTTGAAGTGCTAATTTACCTGGAGGTGAATATTTTTCATATTGTTTTTAAATCTAAAAGATTTTTGAATATATCTACTAACACATTCAGTTGTATGAGGATTTTGTAATGAAGCAGTTAATATTCCTCTTGAAGTTTTAAGAGTCGGTTTAGATAATTTAAAATTAGCTTTTATCGGAAAATAGGAATCAAAACCTGATGAATTGTGAGCTATTAAAGTTACCTTCGAATAATTAAATTCTCCAAGAGTTTTAAAAAATTGATGGATCGGACATGCGTTCTCAGGGTTTCCCCCGATTGGACATTCATCATCCTCAGTTCTCATAAATATTTTCATACAATTTTGAAGTTTATTAAATTCTAATTCAGTTAAATTATTATACTCATTAATTTGTTTTTCAAGTTTTTTAATTTCATCTTCATCTTTTGATCATTTAATTTTAATCATATCACTTAACAAACGTGTTTCTAATTCTTTCAATCTTTGTTTCGGTAATCAACATATAAATTTATTAAAATTAATAGCTCCTACAGCATAAGGAATAGGATCAAGAAAAGTTTCGAGATCCCAAATATATGTTGAACTATAGTCAATTTTTTTCTTTGTTATGATTTTATATGGACGCGTTGTTAGATTTTCATCAGTAACTGTTTTATATATTGGTTTGAAATTATTTTTAATTTCTCTAATAGCTTTTAATTTATGAGATTTATTAATTAAACAATAGTGTCCAATTGTTGAACCTTCGTCAAAATAATTGTAATAAACATAATTATGAAAATTTTCAATCCCTATAGGATTTAAATGACGATTCGAAGGACTGTAATACTGAACACTTTCTTCAAAACATTTATTGAACTGAGAAAATTTGCAGTTTGACATTACTCCCGTTCTAGATGTGGCT
The DNA here is from genome assembly GCA_907163375.1 of Prostheceraeus crozeri. Classification (NCBI taxonomy): domain Eukaryota; kingdom Metazoa; phylum Platyhelminthes; order Polycladida; family Euryleptidae; genus Prostheceraeus; species Prostheceraeus crozeri. Next base: position 33,993 of record CAJQUW010005448.1, read on the forward strand.
TTCTCTTTATATAAAAAATTATTAAACATTTCTTTCATCATTTCTCCTTGTTCTTCAGTAAAATCTCTTAAAACATCATAACATTTAATAAAACAAAAATCTTCAGAAGGAATATAACAATATTCACCGAAATATTCTTTGATTCTATATTTCATATTAATCCCTGCCCCTCTATGCGATCTTTGTACTAGCTTCATTCCAAAATCTTCATATTTAATATTACCTGTAAAAATCCATTCCTGACTATCTGATTTCTCGTCCAGATTAGAAAACCATGTTTCAAATGATTTTTTATTATAGAAACTTACGTAAAAATTTTGAATTATATTTTCCTGATCTTTAGTAACTTTTCCAAGTAAATTAATAATTTCACCATTTGCTAAAAGTTTCCGCATATCATTTACTACATTAATAAAAGATACATTTTCATATTTAATTTCATTTGGATTAAATAAATTACATAAATCATCACCAAGTTCATCCTTAATTCTATCATCAAAAAAATATCAGTAATAAGAGTTTCTAATATTTCTTTTGTTCCACGTTTCTGTTTTTTAATATTACGTCTAATGCTACGCCTAGTACGTTTGTGTTTTTTAATACGTTTACTACGTTTACTACGTTTAATTTGTGCATCAAACTCAGCAATTTGTTTCTTGTCTAATTCATCAATCCTAGACGTTAATCCGAGAGACATTTCACTATTCATATTTTTTAAATTTTTTAAAAGAAAAAATTATATTTTTGCATATACACAGGAATATTTAATTGATGTAATGTCTCTAATTCATGTGTTGTTAAATTTTCTTTCTTAACCAACCACCATAAATTATTGTATGCAAAAATTCTCGGATACTTCTTAAACAAAGTGGAATATCATTTGTTTTAACACACGGTTTAATACCATGCTTTGTTTTATAATCTGTAACGAGCGCTACGTATTTATGATAATAATAAAATCTGACTTCTTTCTTCGAATTGACAGGGTTTGTAGGATGACGATAATCTTTTAAAACTGGTACATGTTCTATCTTGTACGCATTCAACATATTTCTTTTATTTTTATTAATAAAAAATTTATAAGAAAAAATTATTCGATCACTCCGCGAAAATATTTTCTATAACTCTATTATTAATTTTTTTATCAATATTAATTGTAATGAAGCCACAATCTTTTGACCAAGCATTGTTACACGATTGTTTAAATTCATCTTTATTTCTTACGCATAAATCTCTTAACAAATCACTTTAGTTTTTTGCATTTATTTCAAATAGCATAAATATATTTGCATTCTTTCTAATAGCACTTCCGTCTAATGAATACATAATTTGTGTTAAATAAAAAACACTACAGTTATTATGTCTACCTCTTGTGAAATAATTTCTCTGAACTGACTGATTTCTATCATTAACACAATCATCAAAAATTACACAATGTTTCATTGTTTTATCTAGTTTACTGGGATCTTGCATATTACCGCTATCATCTATTAATTGTATCTTTATATGGTTATTTTTATTGGATTCTACTAACTGATTATTTTTTGCTGCTTCTTCACACCATGAACTTATTTCTTCTTCATCTTCAGATTTTTCATATTCTTTGAATAATGAAGCAATTCCTGTTTTTTTAAGATTATTTTCAAATCCATATTTTAAAAATTGATAGACGGGTTGTTCTGCTGTTGTTGTATAAATTATAAGATTGCTATAATCCAAAAAATTTGGAGTCGTTAAAATTTTAAATAATAGATACGTTTTTCCACATCCTGATCTTCCACAAATAACAGACAAAACTTTATTCGATAAATTTGGATGATGATTAAATTTAAGTTTTTTTTATTTAATGGGGGAAATTCACTCATTTTTAATAAGAAATTTATATTTTTAAGAAGAAGAAAATTAAACTTCTCTAACCAAAAGATCTATCATAATCTCTTCACCTCCAAAATTTATTTCTTGTCCTTTCTCATCAGTGATTCTAATGTTAATGCTGTTAATAGTTTTTCTTGTAATAGGGAAATATATTAATGTTTGTGGAAATATATTTAATCTATAACCAATGGGTACAGTAAAAGCTGGAAAACTGAATATTAAATTTGACAATTTACCATTTATATATCCTCCTTCAATAATGTCACAATGTAGAACAATTGAATTTATTTCAGTTGTTTTTGGAATCTTCTCACCTAAATGATACCCTTGACTATAGGTTTGTTTATTAAATCCTAATAGTTTTGACAATGATCTATCATGATTAAAATCAACTTGATGATTTTCGTCTAAAGTAAGAGAAAATTTATTAACTGCCGGTTCAACTGCAAAATGTAGTTGTTTCTTATCTTTAAATGGTATACCTAAATGTCTCTTAATTTCATTTGATATTGATTCAACTTCGTAAAAACCAGGAAGAAAAGTTAGTATTTTCCATGTTTTACCTTTATCAGTAGAATATCTAAATTGCTCATACATCTTTGATAACGTTTTTAATAGTGTTAAATGTGGAGAAACTAGTCAATGCAATTTGATAATTTTTATTTTGTTCCGAATGTAGAATGGGTTCTAAATTACAAGTGTGTGATGAAGTAGTTGTTATAATTTTTAACGTCGTACTAAATTTTGATGAACCCAAAATCTCTGTTAGATTTTCTAAATGATTATTAATTTTGTTTAAATCTGCTGAACACATTTTTTAGTTAAAATTTTGAAGAAATATTTTTTTTATAAAAAAATTAAAAACAACAACATATTTCAGCTATACTTTTATAATCCTCTTCATTTAGAATCTTCTTTTCTAACAGTCTTTTCAATATAGCATGAATTTCATTGAAACTAGAAGTATGTCCTTCTTTTATTGCCGATATTAAAATATTTAATCTATTTAGTAATTCTTGTGGATCATCTGGTAGAAATAAGGTTGTTTCTGTTTTAAAACCTTTTCCTACTTTTACTCCCGTTGATAATGAATTTTCTAATTGTTTATAACGTCTAAGAGATTTTGCTGCACCAACTCTATCTAACATAGCTTTATATTTTATGAGATCTCCTACAGCACAATTTTTTAAATCTGCTCCTCTTAAAAGATCAACAAAATTTCTATCTAAACTAAATGGAGATTTATCTGGTGAAAAAATTAAACCTCGAAAAGGTTGTAGAAATATTTCCTTTTGTTCCAGATAAAATCTAGGTATTGTTTTTCCATCTTTAAATGAAATAGAATGTTCAGATTGCATAAATTTTAGTAATTTCTTATTAATGTTTGATTCTAGTAATCCATAGTCATCTAATATAGTTTTGTGAGCTGGATCTGTTATATTAATTTGTTTATCATTATTTGTTTTCAAGATTTTTAAGTGGTTCAATAGTTTTTTCAAAATCAGTTTTTACTTGCTCGGTTTGCTGCATTTTTTCAAACATATCAGATTGAATACCAGCTTTTATCATTCTATGCTGAGTATGATTTTCTTTCATAATATTTTTTGTTTTATTAACTCATCTAATTGTTGGATTCTTTCTAGATTATCAGCTTTAATTTTATCCATTTTTAAAATGTAATATTTGAATTTTGTGGTAACAAAAACATTTTACTGAACAAATTATTTTTTTATTGCTTTGGCGTCTGACATCTTTTCGTTTTAAGTTTTGTTTAATAAAGTTTTGCTGAAAGTTTCGCTTAAAGCTTTTAGTTCTTCTAAAAAACTTTGCCAGTTTCCTCAATAGAAGTTTTACCATCACTAGAAATTTTGCCATCCTGTTTATTCTTGTCATCAACTTTTTCTGACTGTAATTGAAATGATATTTAATTTACTTCATTAGCTATTTGATCAAATTTTTCCATCTCATCTAACGTAATAACATTATCATCACATACTCTTTGAAAGTAGTAATGTAATTTGTCATAGACTTCTTTAATATGTAAATGTTTATTTTTTAATGATTTTTGTTTCTTAGTTATTAAAGATTTATCTAACATTGCAACAAGCGAAGTTGTAAAAACACCCGTACCTCTTAAAGCAGTAGCAACTACTGGAATTACTAAAACACCTGAAGATACAATTGTAAGAGCGCCTAAAGAAACTGTTAAGAATATGCCGATACCTTGTGCTACATTCTTAACTTTAGACCATCTCTTTCTTAATTTATCATAATGCTCTAATCTTAATAATAATTGAGATTCCTTATCTTTCATATACCTAACTCTATCTTTGTGTTTTTCGATGTTCAATTCAGTTATTTTTAATTGTGATAACGAAGGATATATTTCGAGGTTTCTTCATTTTTTGAGGTTTCTTCCACTTTTGTTTCATCCATTTTTTTAATAAATATTTCGAATACAATCTTCTGATATATTGAGACAACGTGATATTTTGAGACAACCTAAATTTTCGACCACGTGATATTTTTGGACTACCTAAATTTTCGACCACGTGATATTTTGAGACAACTTAAATTTTCGTCCGCGTGAATTTTTTTGGAGTACCTAAATTTTCGATATTTTTCGACCACGAGATATTTTTGAAAATTTGATTTTTCGAAAATTTGTCACTACCTAAATTTTCGGCCACGTGAAATTTGGAGACTACCTAAATTTTTGAAAATCTCGCAAGGTGTGAGATCCGGTGCGAGCGAAGCGAAGCGATTCACCGGATGTCATACCCTATACTACTATTGTTCATCAAGATACGTCAACTTTTAGTGAAAATGTGTGATTATATGACTCTAAAAATCTGCTTGATTGCTTAATCGAATGACTGCCATTATTAATTTAATTTAAACTGCTTTTGGTTGTGAGTCATTCGCGTATTTGTTACGGCTTTCAGTTTGTGGGTGCGATCTTCGATGAGAATCCGTTGACATGTGTATTTATATTTAATAACATCATGCCAGGCAATCACAACGAAGTACAAATCAATTTTCGAATTATAGTTGTGATTCGTTGATACTGGCTTTGACAGGGCAATCCAAAGTTAGCAATATACTGACGTCAGTCTTCAATACACCCACTGGGAAATTCGCTAACGACTACTGGGCGAACTTAAGCGATTGATCGTTAACGATTTTGTCACAGCGGTAGGCTAGCTAATCGATCGAACAGCTATTCTATCTCGAATGTATACAGAGTTCTCTCCACCTTAACCTGACTATTTGCTAACTATGACCTAGCGAAAATTCTTTCAGTTGTATACTCTCGTTTTTATTGTCATAAATAAATGGTGGATAATTTGCTGATCAATCAATCCTACGGCAAATTGATTGTGTAACGCATAAAAGCAACAAATGCAATCGCAGTTCTCGGCAGTTTTTTAGATGAGTGACATGCGTTTGTTACTTCCATACGTTACTGTCAATTTGACGTAAAATTGCTTAGCAAATTATTCACCATTGTTATGACATTACGAACACCGAAATCGGCGGAATAGCTTTCAAAAAACTCAGTAGAGTAAAAGGTAACTAAACAGCACTAATCAAATTGTTACAAATATGACACTATCCAGTACCGTCATAAAAAGAACAATGTCTGGACGAGTTACGAGCAACAAGACTCTTAGTCATCATTTTCATCCCAATCATGAGGTAGGGAATAACACAACTTTATTGTTGAAATTTAATTAGATCATGTTATTACATGTAGTATGAAAACACATCACGATTTGTTAAGCTTTAACAGGAAAAAGAAAAAGATGAAATCTTTTTTGGCAACAATTTTGTTATCAACGAATCTACCATCTAGATGCAGCTGATAGATTTAATTTCTGAAATTTATATTCAACATCTACCAAATAAACCGAAAACACTTAAGTATCTTCTGAAAATGCTCATTATATAAATTTGAACATTTCAATATAAATGCTTTTCTCAAATGGACTAGGCAGGGATCTAATGATCATAATTTCGTTGGAGTCAATAAGATTTCATCTTCAATTAACAGTACTTTTGTACTTGAAAATCAATAGTTATCAAAGTTATTGTAAGAAGTCCTTGTACAAACAAATGACGTCACAGCGACCAGTTCAAAATCACTGACACTGACGGTAATTCATTCCAGAAGTTTAAGATTGGTAAAACTCAAGTTTCAACTCGTAAAAAAAGAAATGTACAATTCACGTGATAAATTTTCACAATCAACTGTTCTTCTTAACAATTACTAGAATCTCTGTAAGACATTATCGAAAATTTGCGTTACATGACAAGACAAATTCAAAACAAAATTTGAAAAGTAGCTCAATGAGTATGTTGACAACTGATTGTAAAATGCAACTCTATGTAATTAAAGCCATCGTTAAAACAGATTACAAAAAGCATGTACTTTTCACGATAAAGATTAATAGTCAAAAATGTTAAAATTCAATAGAAAGATAAAGCTCTGAACAGAACTGCTCCAGTTCTTACGTGTTGACTAAAAACATTACGACATAACGATATACCCCGCAAGATATTCTAATTCGCGCACACTTAGTGACAAGTAAATAGGTACAGTTAACCTCTGTACAGTACACGCACCTCTGTTAGCGTGTTAGCGTGCGGTCGTATTGTCAATAGCTCGTGTCATTTGCCGAATTTTCTTTGTTAAATTAGTTTTAAGCAATCGTTTTTTGTAGTTCTTGGTATAGAAGTAATCCTTATTGTATTTCTAGTTTGTTGGTGCCCTTTTTGTTGTCGTTTTCTAATCATTTAATTTTTTGTAGCCATTTTTTCATAAATCAAACAACCCCTATTCCGTTAATTTTGGTGAGCGAAGTTCAGTGTTTTTGTGAAGCAGCAATATCACGCCAGCCGTCCAAAGACTTTCTTTTGAAGATTGTATTGATTTACTTGTCAAATACCTAGACAATAGGTAAAGATATCTGACTCTACTACTTTATCCTGTTAGTGTCGTGCATAGAAATCTGATCTTTCTCTGAGTATTTGTGTTAGCACAGAATGATCATGTCACAGCCTATATCTCCGAACAAGCCAAGCGATCGACGATGTGAAGTTTGCGAAGATTTCGTATCTGAATTGGACATTCACCTAGCTTGTGAAAAGTGCGATAAGTTTTTTCATGCACATTGTACGAATTTACCATCGTATGAGTTTGTCAAGTATATAAAAACTAAACGCAAATTTACATGTGAAACTTGTATGCATGATAACTATCCCACAGACATACAAAACATAACGAAGCACAATGAGTCACACAAAAGCAAACAGAATCGGGGAAAAGAAAACTTTGAAACTGAAATCGAAAAACTAAAAGCAAAACATCAGCACGAAAGAGATGACTTACTAAAATCGTTGAGGACATATGAGCTTGAAATGAAGAAAAATGATGAAGAAATCAGAAAACTAAAAGCCGAAATTATCGAGTCACGGTTGGCGGAAATTGATGCAAGAAGGATAGACGAAAACAAAAAGGGCGACAATAAAGATGATGAAAGCGAAGAGTCCGACGAAGAAGATGCAGCAAAAGAAGACGATGACATAGAAGATCAAGAATATTACTTAAAGACCATCAATATGAAAATTAATCATATCAGAAATGATATGAAAGAAATACATGCAACGGTGACTGCGATTCATGAAGATCGATTCAGAACGGTGCATGTAAGCCCACCAAATGCGCGTTACCCAAAATTCCTACCGACAAATGCTTCACCCAGACTTCTACAAATAGAGCAACGACAAACTGAAGTAAAGCAGCAAACACAGCAGCAAGAAGTTCAACATTCGCATCAACAAGAGTATCCTCAAAGACATACTCAAAGGCCAAAATCCTTGCGATCATGCTATATCTGTGGAAGACGTGGGCACCTTTCCTGGAACTGCTGGTTCAACACCAATCACTATACAAGGCCACACCGAAGAACGCACCAACAACAATACCGAAGACCAATGCAGCATCAAAGACAAAGGAGAAATGCTGAATATGGCGGATATGAGTGGGCAAGTGAAAGCAGATACCCAAGGTATTCATACCGTGAGCAACGAACATACGACAGACGACAACAACAATATTACAACAGAAATCACCGAAGAGAATATGATCAATTCCCTGACGAGAGAATCAGACCACAATCACCAAATCAACATGAGCAAAGAAACAATCATTACAGAACATACAACAATAGTTACATAAATCACTCAACACGCTATGACTATAATGAAAATCGGTATCTTTGATGAATTAAAGGAAGGAGAGGATGAAATAATGACTGCTGGAAAGAAACTGAAGAAACATATGGAAATAGAGTTATTCTATGTAAACATTAATGGATTGAATAGCGATAAAATTAAAAATGATTTTTTATACATGATATCCAAAGGGCTAATATAATATGTTTAACAGAAACACATTTTAGTGATACTCAAGATCAATCAGTGTTAGAAAATTGTTACGGTTTTCACACGACAGTCAAAAAGAATATTAGTCGCGGAAGAAATATAAAAGGCGTTTCTGTTTATGTAAAAGAGGGTGATAATATTTCTCTGCTAACTGTTGAAAGCTTGATTAAAGAACGAGGAAATCTCCAAATACTCAAATTAAACAGCACGCATTGGGATCATTTAGAAGACATATTCTTGATTATTTGTTATGTGGATAATCGCGATTCAAAATACAAAGATCGAGAAATATATGAAAATATTAAACAATACATGATTCAATTTAAAATGAAAAACATTATAATTATCGGAGATTTTAATGGTTGCATTGGAAATGAAACAAATCATACTAATTCCACACTTCCAGAAAGAGAGTCGGAAGATCAAATGGTAAATAAAATGGGGAAATATCTAATTAATTTCTGTAATGAAACCTCTCTAATAATTGCCAATGGCAGATTAGAAAATCATTCTAAAGGTAGATGCACATACTATAGAAATGAAAATAATGAGATACGCAAATCCGTGATTGACTACCTTCTAATTTCGGAATCAATGATAAATTATCTTGCTTCTTTTGAAATAATACAACCAGTTATTTATACGGACCACGCTCCAATGCAAATAAAATTCCAAATTGAATTAAAGTCAGAATTTAAAGAACCAAAACGGTCGTCTGATCAAAATTATAATCCTGCTAAATGGATAAAGCCGCATAAATGGGAAAATGACACGGTTTTTGATCACGTCATGTTTACAAGAAAGTGCAAAGACTTAAATAATCAAATTCTGGAAAATGATTTATCCGTTGGCAATATATATAATAAATTATGCCAAATTAACTCACTTTGCATTAAAACTAATAGAAAGCCAATTCGGAAAATTGTTCTTTCTAGCGAAACACGAACATTAAGAAAGCATCATAGGAAAATTGTTTCTCGGTGGAAAAAATTCCCTACAGCTGAAAACTTAAGTCGACTAATGGAAAGTAAAAGGAATCTGAATAAAAAGGTTAAGACAGACAGAAGAAAGGAGAAGAAAAATAGACTAATAGGTCTAAAAAATGCACGGGAAAATAATGTTCACAAAAGATATTGGCAACTGATTAATGAAAATATAGGTGTTAAGAATATTAAACATAGGAGAAGCATATTGAAGGCTTCAGATTTTAAGACTCATATAGTAATCAATGATCTAAAGTTGTCAAGCAATACATGCTTATCCTCCAGTTGTATGCCAAACATGTTGCAAGGTCAAAAGTGCATTGATAATCTTGATGATAGAATTACAAAATGCGAAATAAAAAATGCACTTAGAGAATCAAAACTACATAAAACAAGTGGACCAGACAGAATTGTTTATGAGACATTAAGCTTGAATGAAGAGCAAACAATTGAGACTCTTGAAACACTGTATAGTTATGTATTTAACCATGCCGATGAAATTCCCTGGAGCAGCAGCTGGATTACGCCCATATTTAAAAAAGGAAAGAAAAATGATCTAAGTTCATACAGATTTATTAATCTATCATCCTGTATAGAAAAGATAATGACAAAAATTATAAATTTTAGACTTAACGATTGGCTAATAAAGAATGATGTGATAAAAAAGAACCAAACCGGTTTCAAGAAAGGAAGCTCCGCTTTGGATAACATAATGCTTGTTAAGGAAATTATGCAAGTTTATAAAAACACAAAACGTCCACTGGTTTTATGTTTCGTAGATTTGTCAAAGGCATTTGATTCCATTCCTAAAAACAGAATGATTGATAAATTAAGACGCTTGATCCCCAAATGCAAGATTTTATCAGTAATTATAAGTGTCATCATTAAAAAAGAGTACAAAGTATTATACAGTGGAAAAGAAACGCAATCCTTTAAACTTGAAAATGGAATTCCACAAGGAGACGTACTATCACCAACCCTATTTAGTATTTATATAAATGATCTCATTGATATCTTAAATGCTAGTAAAGATGAAATTGATTCTGTTCGACTTTTTGATTTGGAACTGTCACCACTCATATATGCGGATGATATACTTTTAATGAGTGAGAGTATGCGAGGTTTGAATAGTCAGTTTAAAATACTTTGCAAATTTTGTGCAGAAAATGGCCTTTGCATAAATTATGAAAAAACCAAAATCATGACTGAAAATTTCACTACAAATACAGACAAATTTGAAGTTAGTCTCAATGGTAAGCAGATATCCATTGAAGTGGTCGATAAATATAAGTATCTAGGAATGTGGATATCGAAAAATAATAGATATCATTTGGAACAATTGATGGCTAAAGGTAAACAAGCAGCTTATCTCACTGCTAAACAACTTAAAGAATTTGGTCAAGTTTCTGGTGAAATTTTGAAAAATACCTTTGAAATGCTTGCACTGTCTAGAATGAAATACTGTGCCGAATTTTGTTTTTTCAATAACCTAAAGAGTTTGGATCAAATTCAATACCAGTTTTATAAGCGATACTATCACTTAAAGCCAACTACACCAAATTATTGTTTAATCGGTGAATTTGGAATACGTCCTATGGATATTCATTTCTATAAAGCTGCAATCTGTCTTTGGATAAGAATAATTACAAATGATGGAAATAGCTTAATTAAACAGGTATATAATGCTATATATCTCAATATGATATCAAATGGAAATGAGAGTAGATACACATGGTGTTGGAGAATAAACAGATTGCTTACAAACTAAACCTGTCAAAGCTATGGGATGAACAGCTAACGGCTGATAAAAAAGCATACTTGAGAATTACAAAAGACCGAATATGTCAAGTATAACAGGGAAAAATGGATATCTGCAGCAAAAGAGAGCCATTCTGGTCTGACGTATTTAGAACTATGCCAGTTTGAGGAAACCTTGAAATCATATCTGAATTTTGATATCGATTGCAATGATATAAATATGTTACTAAAATTTAGGACAAAAAATCATAAATTAGATTTTGTAACAGGCAGTTACAGAAACAGATTGCGATATGAAGAACGTCTTTGTGAACTTTGCAATGAATCAAAAGTGGAGACTCTATATCACTTTATGATAGAATGTCCATTGTATCAAAATATGCGGCAACAAATTGCACCATTGTTATGTTTCTGCAACATGATAGTTAAATTTCATAAATTAATGAATACCTTGACTCCAAAGCATTTAAAATCCATCGCAAGATTTCTAAAAAAAACCAACGAGTTACGCATGGTCATAAAAGAAAGAATTCACCACAAAGAATCTGAAATCTAAATAAATGCTCAATTATTGATTCCTCCTCCTTCCTGATCTGCTTAATTTTTTTTCTACAGCACTGACCGCACGCTGTATTTGAATATATTCAACCAATATACGAGTACATACCTCAAAATTGTAATATTGTTTTCCAATGTTTTTGGAAATAAACAACTTTTGACTTTTGACTTTAACTTGATTCATCAGATTCTTCATTGTCTGTATCAGGAACGTAATCATCGATCAAAGAAGCATTTCTTCGTTTTCGAACTATTTCCTCTTTAGGTTCCCGCTTGAAAAGCCAGTCAGCTGCTTTCTTTAGTACCAATGCAACCTCGGTCTCGATATCCTTGGTACAAATGTCCTCGTGCAGATGGAACATTGTTTCCACGACGAATTGTTCTAGGGGTCTCTTAAAAGCATGCTTTTGATCAGATCCCGTGCGATTAAAACGAACTTGAACAGAACGCGCAATCAATCCATCTACAACCCGCCTTACGCTTTCTTTGAGGGTACTTCTCCTTTCAAGTAGAAGTCGTTCCATCTGAAATGAAAGAAATAGATGAGTAAAAAAGCGCGAAAAATTATTTAAACACGTAGATATGTGCATGAATTATTTAACCGCCACGACCATGCATTTTGTAGGAATTCTCTGAAATTTCCGTCCTGGTCTCTAGTTATCTCATGGGTCGATCAAAATTTCAGTACCGGTATCTGAAATTTCACGAACAGATATTGTCATGATACGTACAAATGCGCTAATTATATTCCACATTTTTGTAACAAAGGGGTTTTAGTACAATTGATGGAGGCTGTATATTTCACGAGAAGAGAATCCGTGTGGGAACGAATCTTGCGAAAAACTGGCGAATGTCAGCTGCAGAATATCATGCCAAAGTTCAGTCATATTTGCGGGATATTCGCTGGCGAAGTTCGCCGGCGACAATTCGCGCTCTATATGTCACCTTTTACTTTTGACTTTCATTCTTATTTTCTTTAGTAATCCGCCTCTACAGCCGAGGCTCTATTCTCTCCCTCACCTCCTCACTATCCCCCACATATGGCTAATCTATCTAAGAAATAAGCGCAGACTATCATTCTTTGATAATGATAAGAATATAGAGAATCCGCATATATCAATTTTCATAACATCTCTTGACATTCAATAATTTACAACAATGACAAATATTTGAATAATATCATCGTATTTACTGCGACATCTATGGAAGATAAATACTATTTTTAGTTTAAGCCTTCGTGAATTGAAAAAGATCCCTTTTTATCAGATCAGACTGAGAATACAATACATTTTCATGTGAAGGTAATATACGAACATTACTACTTACCACTAATTAGTTGCTACAATATCCACGATTTCGCCGGTTGGCGAAAAATCAGCTCGCATTAGTAAACAAATATCTACCAACTAATTATAGCAACTTTTTCGCCACCTGTCGTTTTTTAATTTTACACATGTTTTTGGATAAATGATGACCATTTTCACATGCAGAGATAGTTTTTACACGAAAATGAACCTTTAAAAGAATTATCCACAAAATCGCTACCTCGCCAGATAATCTGTTGATATTAGCAAGATGCGTTCCCACAGGGATGTAACGTACATTTAAGACGTTTTGCTTATACTTTGTCATCAATAGGGAGAAAATGCTAATTTAGTCAGGCTTCCCACCACTGCTAAGTTAATTTCTTAGGTTAATACTTTAATAATCTAACGCATTGAATATCATGAAATTGACATTATCGGAGTCGTTTTAAATCACCGTCTATCGAAAAGCTTCTTTGTTCTCAAAGTAAAACTTTGGAACCAGCTTCCTGACTAGTACAGACGATAGTTTTAAGAGACGTGCGAACCGATTTCTGATGGAGAGGGTTAGAACAACTGATTTTTTCCAAAAATGTGATTTTTCAAATTTCTTCATATTGACCACATTAACTGAAACTTGAAATTAACTGAAGCCACATTTACTAAAACCTGCTTTGAGAAGACCCTATAGCTATGTTATATATAATTACCGGTGTGAAAATTACTGGAAAACTTTAATAAGTATTTTTTAAATCCTGTAACTTTAATATCTAGACCGGGCGCCCAGGGGGTCTAACTTAGCTGGAAAGATTACCAATTTTCATGTGCACCATGGTGTAGTGTATAGGTGGACATTATAGAAATTGACCGTTTGCCGTGTCCTCGCTGGTGGGTAAACGCATGAGGGCCTAATTTGTAAATCACATGTAATTTCAATGGGGAAATCGTGACATTTAAGGTAAAAAACGAGAATTTACTGAGTTTTCAGCTGCAGTTTCAGAACTAGTTGGTATTTCTGAAATTTATTCAGTAGACAGTATCTTCAGGTCATTATTTTTCATATGAATTCTTATTTACATCAAATATTTGAAGAAATATGACAGACAGACGTCTTTACGGAAGAGTAAGTCAGTTTCAACAAATTTCTTGAAATTTCTATGGTAAAATTGCAACGAAGCTTCCACAAACACGAATGCTGCAGAGTAAGGGGGACACGTCATGCATTAGCGACAGGAGATATGAAAGATAATGATCTGCAGATACTGTCTGCCAAATATATTTCAGAAATACCAACTAGTTATGAAACTACAGCTGAAAACTCAGTGAAATTCTGGATGCATTCGCGCGAAACATTCATTATCTGCAGAGGAAAAACATTATAAGTCTGATCAGTTCAATACCGAAAATCAAGGACTGGGATTACCTAAAAAATCAAACAAAGTTTACCAAAAAATCACTACCTCTACACTTGTTTTGATCTGATTTCAAGTTAGCTGGCATGTGTTGCAGGGTTGGCATATTTAAAAATGGGTTTTTTTGGTTTTTAAATAGCTTTTTTCGTGGGGTTTTAAAAAACATTTTTTAAATCAGTCACAATTTAATAACAATTTAATAACTAATAATCTTAAAACTAGCTATCGATAAGCAATATGACCCGAAGTTTGACCTGGCATTCCTCCATGCCAATCTCTGCCCGCTAATATCCAAGTGGTCGTGGTAGTCCTTCATTTATGAATGCAGGATAATTTCAAATAATAACGAGCACTCTCAAATCAGTCTGAAAATTGCAATAAATTTACGAAAGGGGACTTCTCCGGTTTTGCTTATATGGCGCGAAATCACACATTTGTAGCACAAAATTCGCTATATATGGTGCACCGGTAAATTGTTGTATGGTTTCGTTACTTTTGTTAAAACATATCGGCACATCAGTTTTGTATATCAGATTCAGGATACTATTTAGTTGACCAATTGACCACGAAAATATATAATCCAAGTTAACGTTCAACAAATTCACACTTTCATGCTCAACAGTCAAGAGGAAATTTAAATCTCGTTACCGGATTTTTTAATTATTGATGAATAAATTATGGTAAATCGAGGTAAAATGTAAAGACCATCTACCAGGTTATATGAAAAACTTACCAGCTATACACACACATGTGTATTGTGAAGGCATACCGGCTATCGATATATTGCCCACACACAATTATAAATAGTGGCATTAGTGCCCTAAGGACAGTTCATGATATGGAAACTAGTCCTCATGATAATGCACAAAGATAACGATTTATGATGCCTGTAAAGATTTATGATTTCAGCTACACTGATGATACTTTCTAGATTCAACCTTGTGGATCCGTTTATCGCGTTTGAGTCTAAGATGAACTCATACTGACTAAAATATGATACGATCAATATGATGTGCGCAACAATTAGGTGCTTTTTGAATTACTTATCGTTATGCAGTTATCTTACCGTAACTTTTGAAGTAATTACCATTAATAGAGATGTTTTATACAAAAAAATATGAAGAATAGCATTACATTCAGTAGCATTTTTGGTTAAAAAATATTTGATACTTTTGATCAGACAAAACATACCATAAGTTTGAAAAGTACGTAACGATTCGGCAACTCACTACCTATACATTTTTTCAAATGACTATGTCAAAAATTATCAATTGAACTATTCAGAAATGAACGCCACTTTTTTTGAAAACAGAGTACCGGAAACCTTCGTAAGAAAATATATTCTTCAAGATAACCATGAAAAAGGTTCAACGTTGTTCCATGGGTTATGCCTAAGGTGAAAGATTACCGACAGTTGAGTATACAGTCAACATAGCAGACAGAGAAATGCGGACTAAATGCAGTCTTCTTGAGGCCATAGACCACGAAATTAACTGTTGAAAGCCACGTGAAAAATTGATTTTTTCTATTAAAAGCGGGATTTTGAAAAAGTTGCAAAATGGCGTCTCTAAATAAAAGGTTATCAATGTCGTACTAAACATGTATGATATCCATCCTATACTATAAAACCTAGTGTATAAAAGAGACCAACTAAGAACATTGCAAGAAACATTGCTTGTGAACATTCCAAGAAATGCAGTGTAGGGGAAGCGCTTGTAATCACGCCATGTTAAGGAAAAATTCAAATTTCTTCAAAAGCATTTGGTTATTTTACTCAATGCAAAAAAGAAACATGAGCCAATGCACGAATGGACATGTTCAAAAAAGAAAAATGCAAATTGGGTAACTTCCCTGTGAACAAAAACTAAAGAAGTGTAACTCTGATAATTTCGTAGTTCAAAAACGTGGCGTATAATAACGCCCACTATGAATATTTGCTAAAAATGTTGCTTTAACGGCAGAAATCGCATGTGTAAACAAACAAATTTTGCTCGTCATAGTCGGTGCACAACTCATGTGCCCAATGGTGACACGAGTTGCACTGTACCCAGTCCTCGGTCGCTGGAGAAGAATAGAACTCCTCACAGAAGAGGCATTGATCCGAGGCCTTCGTTGCTTCAGTAATACCCGCAGTTATTGTCTTCATTCCTCTCGGACGCTTGTAAAGGACAGCGTTTGAAGTTGCAGGCTTCTCTTTGATGGCTCTCTGCTTCATTGGTTTGGGCTTGTTTTCCTTGTCGAGAATCCTGGACTTGGGATGAGGTGAAGACGATGGATTGAATGGCTTTCCTTTTCCGTGCAGAGATAGGTAGCTTGATGCTTTGTCAGCGGCATGATTTGCAGCAGATCACGACAAGGGGATGCTATATTCAATGGAACATTTCCTAACGGATTTACCGTTCTTTGCATCATCTAGAGCTTATTCAAAGCCTCCTCTGTCCAAGAGCCTCTATTGGTTCTCTTCAAGAATCGTGGCATTTTGCTACCTGAAAATTAGACACGGGTCTACTAAGATGAAGAATTGTGTGTAATAGAAAGGCCGTGGCTATATAAGCTATTTATCAGCATGATCGAAACTATTCGATTCCCCCTGCACTGTTTATGTATCTAGATCATACCTTTTTTTAAAGGCATGATTGCGATTAAAGAATTATAGAACTTTAAAAGTAATGGCAGGTAATCACGCCCATACTGGGCGCAATAACCCGCCTTGACAAAATAATATTTGAAGTTAAATAATTTACAGCAAACAGATCCGTATGGAATTTCAATGATCTAGGTGACCTTATGGCACCACTAAGCTATGCTAGAAACCTTCAAACCACCACAGCTATGTATACATTTCACACAGGAGCGCAAATCTCGGAACTCACCTTGATGCAAGCAGAATAGCGAAAAACTGTTTTAAGTTGTCCTGAAAAGGTGAGAGAGGTTATTCAGCTGAAACCCCATTGGCTGAGACACTTGATGTTATGTCTAATTATAGCGCGTCAACTTTCCCTCAGATGATTGCTGTGTTGGCGAAAAGTGGCGTGGGCGTGATTACCTACCCTGGCGTGATTACAAGCACTTCCCCTATGTAACTGATATCTGATTTCTTTTACTATTTATGCGCTTCACTGAGAAATTAAAGATAGTTCCAAGGCGTCGAATGCTTCGAAATTATCTTCGGGATAATTTGAAGGTTTTCCGGTAGACAACAGTTAAAACAAATAATAAATGAAGGTCAGCTTAAACTGGAAAAGGTAAATAATGCTGTCACCATAGAGTACTATGGTGCCACTATACTATGGCTGTCACTACCTATAGCAAGATATCTACTTATGTCCTACTTGTAAAAAATAAATCATAGACTTATACATGCTGAACAACTATGATGCTGAACGATATACCAACTGATTGGAGCATATTAGTATACTGGTCCCTCGGTTTAAAGCCAAATAAATAGATGGAATATACAAATAAATGCATATGCTTCTTTACATGCGAATAAGGATCAAATAATAAAGATGCTTTCATGCTAGTATATAATTCGTGTATGAGTGCGTGTAAGTATATTAACAGATTATATAGAGTGAAGCGGTTTATGATAATAGGTAAACTCCCCAAAAAATTTATAGTTAAGTTGATTTAATAGTCCGTGAAATAGTTTAAAATAAGACATATAGAGTACCCCGTACAATGTAACATTTTTATATAATAACACGAAGAGGTTGCGTTCAAGTTTGTAATCAAGCATGTAACAATAAATACGCGATTTATACATTTTCCTGTATCCATAGAAATATTTAAGCAATACAGAATTTTACTACCAGTATTACGTGGTTGTCATTTTAAAGTAATACTTAGCTTCCATAGAAGATTTTGGAAACCTTCCTTACTGACTTTATATACTTGAAGAAAAATTAAGTATACTTACTATTTATTTCGAAATAATCAGCTGATTGGATCTTGCATCTAAAATCGTAAACAAACGAATGAAAAGATGATGACATTCGCATTCAACCATCAGACATTGACAATTGACATTCACACATGAATAATGTATAGTTTAACTTATTTTATTAGTTTTCCGATTAAATCAAGTATTCAGAAAAGTAATAATTATGATTCACTTTAGGTGTAGAGAAAATGATGTGAAATGGATGATATATTGTCCAAGTTATAACAGATAACTATTTCGCAAATGAACCAATGATGAAGTGCGTATATTAAATATCAATGAAAGATGATCCGAAGCAATCAAATAATATGAGCCCGATATATTTAGAAATCGGTTGGAGCCAGGGAAAAAACCAAGGTGTTCGGTTCACGTTTTTCTTTAAAAAAAAGAGACACGATGCATTTCGTGCACCTCCGGCGCACATGTTCACGCGAATAATGAAGACATTGCAGTTGGTGACAGGCGCTCAGACGATGACATCATAGCGCGGATGATGTGTGACTACAGTGCTAAAATAAATAATGTACTCAGATAAATACTACTAAAATTAAAAAAACAAAAGTAGAAGGACAAAGTCAGAAAAAAGGAAAAAGAGAATTGAAAGTCGAGTATCAAAGTACCTCACTCCACACTGATCCAACGTTGCATTCCACCTTGTTGACACTGTTGAACTTCTTGGACCACAACGATTCTTTGATGACACGTCTTCGGTATATGGGATCGCTGTCAACTGTACCACAATTTTCCCAATCAATGTCGTGGCCACTGTCAAGCGTATGGTTGGCAACTTCCGAGGACGTGGAGAAGTTCCTGACATTTCTCTTGTGCTCTTTGAGCCGCTCCGGTAAAGTTCTCGAACTTTGGCCGACGTATGACCACTGGCAATCGACATCCTTGCACTTGAGATGATAAACACAACAGTGTCAACAAGGTGGAATGCAACGTTGGATCAGTGTGGAGTGAGGTACTTTGATACTCGACTTTCAATTCTCTTTTTCCTTTTTTCTGACTTTGTCCTTCTACTTTTGTTTTTTAATTTTAGTAGTATTTATCTGAGTACATTATTTATTTTAGCACTGTAGTCACACATCATCCGCGCTATGATGTCATCGTCTGAGCGCCTGTCACCAACTGCAATGTCTTCATTATTCGCGTGAACATGTGCGCCGGAGGTGCACGAAATGCATCGTGTCTCTTTTTTTAAAGAAAAACGTGAACCGAACACCTTGGTTTTTTCCCTGGCTCCAACCGATTTCGAAATATCATGCAGGGACTATTCAAGCAACCGATATATTTAATAAATATTTGATAAGATGCGCTACGTTAATTAATATGCAAGAATTATAGCTATACCAAAGACTATGGAACTTAGAACTATACGTTAAGTAATAATACAAAGATCATGAGTTGGTGGACTCTGTCACCATCCAAATTGATAAGCGACTGTCTGATTATAAGCTCAATTATTTCATTGTTTCTATTTTATAAAGATATTATGCACCTACAAATAAGCCTGGCAATAATTTTTATCCCATTACCTTATTAATTATATCCTCAGAAGCGTTGGAACATGATATACATATAAATTAAGGTCGTTATTAAATACTTTACAAGAATTCGTCGATGACAGAAATCACTATTTTTTGCTATCAAATAGTTTACTGTAATTCGTTGGGACTTTCGGTTACTATTATTTGATAGCAGATGTCTATCCAATTAACTTAAAATGTGATCTTTTGCATAAAATGGACGCTTAATTCGTGTTATATCAGGAGGAAAACACTCAATTGAATTCGACAAGAAATATTTTACCACTAAAAAAAAATTCGTCGATAGATCGGTAAGAGTTAAGTAATCGATAGCTATTTTGTAGGATTTTTCCCAGTGGGCAGTTCGCGGTACATTTCAAACAGCGATCAGTCAGAGGACTTGCTGCATCTCCATTCTTGATAGGGGCAGGTGGGGCACATTGAACATGTTTTTGATCTTTTCTCATCAGTTTGAATATATTAAATCTAATGAACCAAAATCAAACTCGGATGAAAGGTTGAGGATATCCTTAGTAATCTCTGAGTTGTTGAACGTTTTGTGACATTTAATCTCCTCACAATTTTAATTTTGAAATTTCTACCAAAGTGGTTCAATGTGCCCCATGCGTGGGGCACATTGAACCACCCACTGGCGTGGCTACATTGCGATGTTCATCAAATCTCAAACGAAAAGGGCGTGAAGATCATCTATGTAACTATTAGAACTAAAATGACAAATAAATGGATAAACAACAAAACTAATATTGCAATTATCATGATTAAGAAGTTACTACAAAGAAAACAATTAGTTAGCGTGTATTATCATTATTCTTGTTTCGAAATAATTAACATAATTTTATGTTACTCTAATTTGCGAATATAATGTCAAGTTTATATCTACGAATACGATAATTAATTTTGCGAGAAAAACTATCTCTAATAAAATCAATATTTAGAACAACTTTATTTTCATAAAAATAGTTTTTGATTTACGCGAGCGTTTGTTAATAACGAAATCTCTATCAGAGCGACCATTACACTTGAGACGAGATTTGGTTTTGTTTCCAGCTTCGATGCCAAGAGAGTTAGAGCTGTACTTCCTTTATCGATGCTGTCAAAGGTGTTGACAGTGAAGTTTCTCTTTACATAGCTGGAGACCCAACTATCTTTAGCAAGGGACGGGTACAACTTGACGTACGATTTCATTTTGATAATGGCAAAAATTAATTTTACTTAACCCATAGTGAAATCTTATATAATAGTTCAAGTAGTTATCAGGGATATCGGTCGCAAACTTAGTATCCTCATTAGTGAGTTTAACAGTTTTTAGCTTTTAACTCAGTAAATAAAGGTATAGTTTAATAAAGTTTATAGATATAAATAATAATATGCAATAAGAAAAGTTAATCCTTTTATGAGTAGCAAGTAAAACTCCACCACTGGACCGCGCAAGATGGCCGCCGTCGCTGACGTCCCCCCCCCCTCCTGTCAGTCGAGTGGCTCGTGGTGAGCCGCCGTGTTGCTTCGAGTCTGACGTCCCCCCCTCCTGTCAGTCGAGTCGGTCGTGGTGTGCCGTCGTGTTGCTTCGTGTCTGACGTCCCCCCCCTCTGGCCGGCCGACGTAGCGCGAGGTGTGCTGCGCTCTCCAGGTTGGAGTGGTGTGCCGGCCAGGTTGGGAGAGTGGAATGTCGTAGCTCACCTGAAAAAATCTTAAGTGTCAGAGTGGCTTTGTATGGTCAAAATTTTGAAAATTTTCCAAAGTGTGGCATTTCGACCTGGCACCCTGACCAAAGTTTGTTTCATCAAATTTCACCGACCCCCCCCCCCGACAGCGATCCTCTAACTTTGGTTCTAGTGGACGGATTTTGTCTTACAGCTACTCGTTTGAAAGAGGAGAAAAAACTGCTCGACGCCATTTTTGCCGCGAGTCAATCGGACCAGCCGTTCAAAAGTTAGAGCTGTTACAATATTTTAGGTCGGAGCTCACCTGAAAAAATCCTGTGTCAGAGTGACTTTGCATCGACAAAATTTTGAAAATTTTCCAAAGTGTGTCATTTCGACCTGGGACCCTGACCAAAGTTTGTTTCATCAAATTTCACCGACCCCCCCCGACAGCGATCTTCTAACTTTGGTTCTAGTGGACGGATTTTGTCTTACAGCTACTCGTTTGAAAGAGGAGAAAAAACTGCTCGATGACATTTTTGTTGCGAGTCAATCGGACCAGCCGTTCAAAAGTTAGAGCTGTTACAAGATTTTAGGTCGGAGCTCACCTGAAAAAATCCTAAGTGTCAGAGTGACTTTGTATGGACAAAATTTTGAAAATTTTCCAAAGTGTGTCATTTCGACCTGGGACCTTCACCAAAACATTTTTCATCAAATTTCTCCGAACGAGGGGGGGAGGGGGGGTCAGTGAAATTTGATGAAAAATGTTTTGGTAAAGGTCCCAGGTTGAAATTCGGAAGTTTTAAATTTTTCAAAATTTTCACCACACTGGAGCTCCCACACTTAGGAATTTTTTCACTTGTGGCATGTTACATGGACATGTGCTGACGCACCGACTTCCCGTGGTCACATGAGAATGGTTCAGGTGTCATATGATAGAGAATGATGAGACAAATCGTTTGCATAAAACCGCATGTCGCTACGATGAATACTTTCGAAGATAGAGCCATTTTAAGTTTTCTTCCGAGCATATATAAACCCCCGACAACGTAAGTCTCATCACTTCATCGAAAGACGAGGTAAGCGACGGTCGTCGATCTGAGCTCCCGATATCGGGTGTTTCAAAGGACTCTATCTTTTGAAGTAGGCAAGTTATCTTCTTACTTCAAAGTTTGTGTGATAGAGTTTGATAGTGTCTTTACTACTGATAAATTTTTTTAAAAGTAGTATGAGTAGTATGAGTAATGATATCTTCAGCTGTAAATAGCGGGTATCGAGGAAGATCTCTCACTTCCCTAGTGATCAGTACAAGGCCTTCCGGCTGTCGACGGGATCGAGTGCCACTCACTACACTCAAATCTATCATTCCTCACTAAGTGTAATGCTTTAGGAATATGACTGTACTACATGATTCCAAACTTATACAAATTTCATTATCTTACAGTTAACGATAAAATCTCAGGCATGGCAGACGATAAGAATCGTAAATTCCACATCAAAATGTGCACATGTGGGCGAATAAATCGCAGTGCGGACGCCAAGGCGCATGTTAAGAAGGCGGGCACCGACCACATGATTATCCTGAATAGGGTTGCGTGTGTAAAGTGTAGAGTGTTGAAGGGTGATGAGGATGAGGCGCGATTTTACAGAGTGCATGCAGATTGCAGTGGAGGTTTGGTGAATGGCTTGAGATTCACGCAGTTGATTGTTGAAGAGAGGGAGCGAATGTTGGCGATAGAGCGAGAGCGTAAGGTTGAGAATGTTGTTGAGAATGTTGTTGAGAATGTTGTTGAGAATGATGAGTTGGCGAGAGCGGTTGCGTCGTTGGAGGGTGAGATTGAGCGAAAGAGAGTGCTTGAGAGTGATGATGAGGATGATGTGGATTTAGATATGGAGCGTGTGAGGAAGCGTGCGAGCAAGTTGAGCTCTTCTTCCTCGGAGATCTCCAACATAGTTGTTGAGAACCCCCCGCAGAGCTCATCTTCCCCAAAAGTGAAGAGTGGTGGGATTCGTGTGCAGTCGACGAGGTGGTTGAAGGATGAAGAGAAGAAGCATGTGTCGCAGCAGATGGCGCATGATTTGTTGATAAATAAGTATGAGAGTTTGAAGAAGGTGAAGGATGAAGTCGTGAATGAGTTGGATGAGTTGAAAAAGAAGGAACTGAAGTCGAAGGAGATAGCGGATGAGAATATTCGAATGAGGCGTAGTGTGACTGATTTGAAGAATAAGACGCGAGAGTTGGAAGAGAAGAATGATGACTGTGAGAAGAGGGCGAGTGCTGCGGAGAGAAGAATGAGAGATGCAGAAGCGAAGTTTGAGGAGATGATGAAGGAGATGAGTGTGTTGAGAGCGAGGAATGTTGAGTTGGAGAGGAATGTGGCTCGGCGGGGTGATGAGAGACAGGCGTTTGAGAAGTTGGAGCGCATGAGGGATGAGTGGAATCGTGTGAATGAGGATAGGTTGTTTGAGTTTCACACCCCTATTCGGGATAATCATTTGGACGGTGAAGTCCTCGTCAACCGAAGTCTCGACGAGTCCATCATTTGTTACAATGGCCATCCGACCAAGAAATGTTTGCATGCCACACTGAGAATGCGCGGACATTTACACAAATTTTCTGTTAGGAAGCGCGCGAGACTGCCTAAGGATGGCTAACTTGGTGAGTGAAAAGCAAATAAGATAGTATATCCTATTCTAATACATATCATTTTCATTGCAGATCTTTTCCCCACCTTCACCACCCCATCACGTCAGTCCCGAGAACGAACCATCGGCTCTCTTAAGGGCCACCTAGGGGCAAGACATGATAGAACCTCCACGCGATTTGCCCTGGGAAGTCTTCGGACTGGCGAATACTATCATTAAGTTGAATCTGCTACCAGTCAACTTGAACGTTGCGTCGCGTTAGAGGGGTATATAAACCACTACCTCTCATTTCATTTCATTTCAATCATGCAGACGCCGAACAGTCAAGTCAGCTCTCCTCGCGGACCGCAGTTAAGGCCGCGAAATTTATTTGAGGAGTTTGTCAGGCTAGAGGAGCAAGACAGAGTCCACAACAATCTTGCTCGGATTGGCAATCCGATGACAGCAAGTGTTGTCAATCCAACGGAATGGCGCTACATTCCACTTTTCAGCCACATACCAATTAGCGTGGAAGTCGACACTGCTACCAAGGAGAGAGTCAAAGACTCTCTCAGCAGAATCGGTAGGCTGTAAGATGACGACTCCGGAGAACGAACCACCGGCTCTCTTAAGGGCCACCATGGGGCAAGATTTGATAGAACCTCCTCGCGGTTTGCCCTGGGCAGTCTTCAGACTGGCGAATACTATCATTAAGTTGAATCTGCTATCAGTCAACTTGAACGTTATGCAGTCGATTGCCATCCCTGAAGCATTCTGATTCGCTGTTGAGCAATTCGTTGTTGAAAACCCTATATAAGCCAGAAGATTGTAGCGCTTCTCATTCAATTTTAAGTCACGATGGAAGCAACATCTGCTAGTACCATTCCCGACTTCATCATCCTCGACGAGTGGGATGAAGACAACGCCATTCCCGACTTCATCATCCTCGACGAGTGGGATGAAGAGGATGAGAAGAAGGGGAAGATCAAGAAGATCGTTTGGACGGATGAGGTGTGGACTCCTAATACCACCCGCATCCGAAAGGTGCCAGATGCACCAGCACGACCTAGGCGGTATAGGGTATATGAGAACCTAACCGTCATACCTATTGACTATTCAAGCCAATAGTCAACTTGTCACTCCCGAGAACGAACCACCGGCTCTCTTAAGGGCCACCATGGGGCAAGACATGATAGAACCTCCACGCGGTTTGCCCTGGGCAGTCTTCGGACTGGCGAATACTATCATTAAGTTAAGTCTGCTATCAGTCAACTTGAACGTTGCAAATGAAGTTCGGTGTAATACTTCCTTTCGACGGGCGTTCCTGTAAAGGGCGGCGGTGAAACCCGTAGCTATGTATACCGCAAGGGACTTTCGGCAATGGTCAATCTTGCTAAACCTCTCTGCGTCATGTTTGCAAGTGATTGCCTCTGTCTCAACGTAGTATGCATTCGCGCCGGGGCGACATTTAGCCAACTGTCGAAGGCTGCCTAAAACTTTCCATTGCATACGTTATGAGAACCATGAGTTCTACCTGTCTCTATCAATGAGACGAATTGATGAATGGAATGAAATGGGAGGGCACTCACGCGCCACACGCAACATAACGCACTTCTCTCTTCCGTAGTCTAACAAGCTCTTTACACATGGATCGCAGTCGACTGCTATCCCTGTATCAGAAG
>CAJQUW010005450.1:0-10165 GCA_907163375.1 Prostheceraeus crozeri
TGTTCGCATCCACTATCAGTGCGTCCGCAATTCTAACTACTCATAACTATCATAATTAATTTCGTGCAATCAATGAAGGAAACATATAATTGTCCAGTGAGCAGTGTTGGTAAAAAAACCCACCCTTACTTAAAAAACTCAAAAAACCAAAGGGTTTTAAATAGGTGGGGTTTTAAATACATTCATCAACTGATAGACGTACGATCGAATTTGAGACAGATATTGATAGTAGGTTATGTCCGATGTCAAATCGTAAGCTCAACGGAGAATTCTAATTTAAGTGTCAAACTAATCAGAACATAATATTTCTTCATTATCTGAAGTACACGTCTCATTCTTTTTATACCACCGAGGCAATTCTTTCGGTATGAGATAAGACATAATTCAGGTTTAACGTCTAAATGGGTTAATAATCATGTATCCACATGAAATTGTAAGTAACTTTGACATCAGTAGATCATCTAGTTTAGTATCTATTCCAATGAAAGCAAATTAAATGATACTACTGAGCATGATTTCGTCATACTAAAATCAATGATCCAAAAATGTTCATCACAAAAAGTGTGGATATTACAAAAATCACTAAAAATGCATGGAAACTCTTACGATCGTGAAAATCAAATGATAAAACAGACTGATTAAAGCACCGAGAAACATCAATATAGAATAACTATAAAATTTTACTACGAATGCTCCGTAGCCGCTCCTCCAGAACTATAATTAGGCAAGAAGTGTAATTAAAACAATTGATCAAACTGTCGTTCATGTTGAAGTTCCGATCTGATGATATGCAACTTGCATTTAAAAATCCTGGCCGTATATAGAAGAAGCACAATCTACCATTTCAAATAACCCAGCCTCTTATTTAAAAATCCCAAAAAACCCACGGGTTTTTTTAATATGCTAACCCTGCTAGTGACACTGCAAGAAATTGAATTATGAAATTAGTTCTCTATGCATGTTCGATTTACACTTTATTTAGTCATTGATAAATACTTGTCTATGCTCCTCTCAGGAATAAATCAATGTCTCTAACACGGCGTTTTAATACGGTTTCACGAAGCATCCATTCATGCAGTTGTTAATCTAATGTTCATATTTATAGCTTCGAATGAAGAAGATTATCCAAATCAACCTAAACAAAAGCGATGTACTGATCTTTGGTACCATATTGATCCTAGCTCATTTGAGGATCACTCGCTCTTAGCATTGTTATTGTATGTTTATGCCAGTCTGTTGACATAGTCTTCATTCAATTTATACTAATGTATAATTTAGAAATATCAACTGCAGTTCACGAATAACATTTTCGCGTTAAAGAATCTCGAAACGTTGAGTATAAAATCTTGGCTGTGCTTCTGAGAAAACCGGAGGCAAGTTAGATTAGCAAGAAGAGTTCAACAATCGCGACGTAAGGTCTCCCAACATGTAAAAATGAATTGAAGAATACCAATTAAAGAAGATTTGTGAATTTGTGAAAATCTTAGCGGGATTCTTATCAAACCCTTCGCAATAGCTGATGGAATCTTCTACATGATGCGGGCCTCGCAGAGACGCTTGCGTAGGAGTGAATTCTCAATATGACCCTTGCTGACAGGACAGCCCACAGTCTAGACAATTCATTACCGCGATAATGAGGAAAACAATTCAGAACGGATGCTGGTTCGTGCGGCAGCATTCTCTGTGAGGTCACAAGGGAATCCATGAATGTGACTGTGGAGACATACAAATTCCTCGTGTACATAGTGAAACGTAAGCCGTTATTCCAGAACTTCTAGGAGAGGTCAGGGAGTTTTCATACTTGTGTTGGCCATACCTTCTTTATGTTTAACTACAAAGCTGTGCCAAACCCCTGATTATACAGGTGAGTGGATTTTCAGGGTGCCCACGCATTTTCGGAGGATAATTTCCAGACTCATGAAAAAATTCCAGACTTATAAATAATCCCAATTTGCCATAATTCACCAAAAAATTTGGTTTGATTAACCTAACTGAAGAAAAAAGTTGGAAGAAAGATCAGCTGGGCTGTATTCGGCAATCAGAGAGGCAATGGCAGATGGTCTACCGTCAGAAAGGAATCACTCACTGGACACTCATATTTGCGGATGAAAAGCTAAGTCGAAATAAGACACACTTCAGTCTGAAGAGAACATGAAAATATACAGGAGCGAATGCAATTAACTTCGAAAGGCGGTACGAGCTAATATGAAATATGGCTGCAGGAGAAATAACGATTGATTGAGAAGTGTGCAGAAGCAGAGACACGCTAAGCATACCTGCTGATCAGAGATATCAATGCAAAATGGGAACTGTAGCAACGATTTGCTAAAGATTGCGATGGACATCCAAAGAGACCAAGGAGAGATGGACTGAGTACTGCTGGGACCTGCATGCGTAGACGCATGGTTATGACAACACAGTAGTGACGGAACTTGAAGACATACAGACTGTTTCAAAAGTAATTGCACAAAAAAGCTAGGCCATTTTCAAATGACGTTTCCGTGTTGAAGTCCTGGATCAATTTTGATAAGCGATATACCATATGAAACCTTATGTTCCATAGATTATTTTGGCTTATCTTTCGTTTTCATGTGTGGTCTGCTGTGGTCAGTAGGCCTTATGAAAAACAATCGAGCGCTTTCTTTGATACAGGATTTCAACATGAAGACGACAGAATTTTTTATGAAAATTAATAGACAGCATGAACTATCAGTCAGCTTCATCATGACACACTGTTTTCAGGATTGGTTGAATATACAAAATATTCAATACTACTAAGTTTTACCGAAAAATTGTTGCCAAAAAATCTCACAAGATTTTCTCATTGATGAAGATGTTCAATTTCAATAACCTTTGTACCTTGTGTCAAGCACTTAAATTTGGCAAAGTGTTTAGGTTATGTCTGTTCAGCTGTGGTCAGTAGACTTAAAAGTATGAATGTTTGGTCAATTCGTTCACCGACACCTACAGACGAAACTATGCAATGCAGAAAATTAAGATTATCACAATTGAATCAGGCTCGTGTTAAGCTTTCAAATGATATATTGTTTTTCGAGAGTGGAATTGGGAGAAGAGCTGCTCATACTCTATGATTATATGCAGTCAAGCATAATCTGAAAAGAAAGTTCCTGGTCAATGGAACAAGTCGGTTACAATGACGCTGCCAAAGAAAGGAGATCTAAGCATGTGCAGCAACTACCGTACCTTATCTCTGATAAACCACGTGTGCAAAGTATTCTTACTGATTATCCTAGAGCGTCTGAAAGCTTCTGTCGAGTCATTCCTGGTAAAAGAACAAACAGACTCCGCAGAGATAGTAGTACTGTGTAATACAGCGGTGGCCATTAATTTAAGACCACGTAGATTTGGCCATTAATTTAAGACCACTTATCAACTTCTGTTACTGCTCCATACTTTCGTTTTTACAGTCATCAAAAGTCTTAGTGACACGATGAGTCACTCACCATTCAAACTCAAGATAGCTTACAATTCACAACTTTGTTTAAGCAGACGCCCACTGTCCAGGTTTGAAAGAATTCCAACGGAATAAATACAAATGCTCACCGATTAGCAGTCACTATCCGATAATGGGGCAAAGCAAAGAGCATCAATCCAACTGTGAGCAGTGCAGATAGCGCCTATCATGGAAATGGTCGTAGTGAACGTTTATATTGCGAACACATTCAAGAATCCAAAACTGCTGAACATCAAGCCATTGTGAATGTATACGCGAAGTGAAATCTTTATTGACCGTCCACGATCAGGTGCCTCCGAAGAAAACTACTTTGAGGGATAACCGCCTAATCCCCGAGAAGTCCCAAAATCACCTATTCATGTTCAAGCAATTCTGTTTCCAAAGTGTTAGCTGAATCATGGAACTGTGTTATCTCCCAGATCGGTTCGTTAGACCTTGGCACATATGAATCTTCGCACGTACAGCTCAGCGAGAAAAACCCTTACTAACCCGCAAGAATGAAGAAATCTCGAACTTGCAAGGGCCACAAGCACAAAATATAAAAAAGCAAAAACACAAATGTGCAAGATAGATAACGCGCCGGCTATCAACGCACATGGACAAGGGAACAATGGAGCAAATTTCATTGGTCCGACGAGTCAACTATTTCAGATGATCCACACGGTACAGGACCAGTTCTACCGTACCAAGCGGAGAGCGCTACAATCCTCGATTGAGACCTCCAACAGTAAAAGCATCCTCCTTCGATAAGGTTGGGGAAGCTTCAGTAGCTCAAGGTCGAGGATGTCATCACGATTTATTGCAAGAAACGAAAGTGATGAATCCATCCAAGTACTAGAAAGTATGCAGTAGAAGCTGACAACCATTCAAAGAAATTTCACAACAGCGAAATCTTTCAGCATGAATCTGCGCCAAGCCATAAAGCGCAAGCGGCATCAGAAGACAACATGCTATTTTTCTACCCAACAACCTCGCGAGGTTCTCGATTGGCCTGGTAACTCACCAGACCTGAATCCAATCGAGAACCTCTGGTAATCCGTCAAAGTCGGAGTGTCGAAGAAGTCTCCCTCCACATTGAGTGATCTTCAAAATGCTATTCGAGAAGCATGGGTGTTAGAAATATCATCCGACTTGTGTCAAAACTTGGTGGCATCAATGACCAGAAGAATTGCCGCGGTGATAAAAGCTGGTGGTGGAACCAACAAATATTGATTATTTTATTATGCTCATAATAAAAAGTGGTGGAATTCGTTAGTTTTCAAACTTCTAAAGAGGGATTTAATTACAAGCTCATTTATCATAACTTAAGTAGTTACTTGTATTGTGGTCTTAAATTTATGGCCGAATCTACATGGTCTTAAATTTATGGCCACCACTGTAGATGAGTGGATTATCATCATTATCATTAGTATAATGGTCGCAAGAATTGTCAATTTGACTTTTCTATTACTTCACTTATCAACATAGAGATCTGTTGTCTTTCTACATAAATGCCAGTGGCGTCTTCTCCGTACCTGCGAGGCCTTCGGCGCATCCTCAAAAATAATTTTCCAACAATTATAAAAATGAAAAGTGTCATCATTCATTTAAATTCGATAGCTTCTCGTGATAGCTGTGTACAGCTTTCCGTCTCAAAGTCAGACTCTCAACCTCATTGAACAGTTTTGCAGCACGCGCTCGAATCACAGCTGTTTTCTTCGAACAATTAGACACACAAGCTAGTCGTGTGTCCAGACGGAGCACTGATGTTCAGACAGCGAAAGAGAGTTGTGTGCGTGTGAGACAGTAAGCGCACGCGCCCGCGACAATATTGGCTTTCCCGATAGACATGATGCTTTGCCTTCTCCAATTTTTGCAATGAAATTCTACGCAATTCTTAATCAAGGCGCGGTACCTAAATATAGTAAAGGAAGTGCAACCCAATTGTTCCTGGATTCGCTTAATGTCAGAGAGGCACAACGTCGACAGTAGCAGATGGCTGACGTTCAGACAAGACTGCGATCAGATGATGAGCGTTCTCCAATGAATGCAGAGTAATGTAATGTATCTGACTTAAACACCCAGATTCGGTAGAATTCCATAGGTTGTTTTTACGTGATTGATGTGACGCTATGTTTAGTACTGCAGATGAGGTCATAACCACGCCTTTCGTCCGAAGGGAATATACTGAAAAGATGACAGTCGTCAAGCAAGGTAGGTCAACACCTGACATAAAATTGAAAGTAGTCACTGAGAAAGAAATAAGAAATACACAGGACATTTTAATGCATCAAAATTTCAAACATGTGAGCGGCTGACCGGTCGTAAGAAACACAGGAAACTGTTGGCCTTGCCTCCTTTTTTCTCGAGAAAATGTGGTCTGGACAGAGAGGGGATATAGTAATCAGTTCTTTGAGTAGGGCGGTTAAGCGACATGAGCAATCACTTATCATGTGCACATTCACTTGGCCTTAAATGATGTTCGGGATGTTGTTATTAAAAATTCATGAAAATTAATGTTGCAACATAAAAGTGTTTGGTATAGAAATAGTATTCCAATGCCGAGTGAAGGCCTATGGTCTGGGAGCACGCGACGCCACTGATAAATGCCCTCGCATCTGTAGCAGCCTCAATTCCATTTTTTTTACTGAATTTTCACCCCTAGCACAGCTATGAGCCATGAACGAAGCTAGGGGTTACTCAATTAAAAGTAAAAATTGTATTATTTTAAATTTAAAAAAAACAGATCTTCTAATCTGATTAAACTGTCCCCATCAGAAACATGTTCGCACGCCTCTTGAAAGTATCAAGATTGTATTGGTCAGGGAAAGTGGTCTGGGGAAGCTGATTCCAAAGCTGTGCCGTGCGAACAAAAAAGCTTTTCGAGCGACTCACAGTACGTGCGCGTTCTAAGCTCACATGATAGCATGTGAGTGCATTAGCTCTGCGTGTGCTTCTGGAGAAGATCTTAGGTTTGGG
Source organism: Prostheceraeus crozeri (assembly GCA_907163375.1). Lineage (NCBI taxonomy): Eukaryota > Metazoa > Platyhelminthes > Polycladida > Euryleptidae > Prostheceraeus > Prostheceraeus crozeri. Next base: position 6,434 of record CAJQUW010005450.1, read on the forward strand.
TACGCACTCATTTACTGCATAGCTGCTTCTACCGAAATAGTACCTGTAGAAGAGACTGAGTGAAGCAACATCCCGTCTGACGGAGAGCGGCTGCAACTTGCTAGCAAGTTTTTCACCCATGAGATTCTTGACACGTTTCTCAACCAGTTCAAGGAGGTTAAGATGCGTTTGTGGGGCGCCTGCCCACAGATGACAACAATACTCCATCAGAGGACGAATAGTGAACTTGTAAAGATAGCAGACAGTCTGTGGTGGAAGATAGCTGCTGGCACGATAGAGACTACCAATGCGTTGAGCTGCCTGCTTGCTAATGGATTGGATGTACGGTTTCCATGACAAGTCCTTCGTAACCGCCAATCCAAGGAAGGAGATGGAATCTTGTTCTCTGATCCTATTATCTGACATCTTAATGCTATGATCATCATCTCCTTTAAGTCGTGAGTTCAGAATACTCTGAGTTTTTGAAGGATTGAAGGAAACAAGCCAATTGGCGCCCCATTCTGAGACCCTGCGTAAGTCTTCATTAAGAACGTCGCATAGCTGCTGACGTTGCTGAGTGTTCTTAGCGAGTCGCTCATTGGAATTGAAGAGTGTTGTGTCATCTGCATACATCACCAATTTACTCACTAGGCAGTCTGGGAGGTCGTTGATGTACAGCAGAAAAAGAGTGGGTCCCAAAATTGACCCTTGAGGAACTCCTGCATTGACAAACTTGGTGGAAGACTTTTGGCCATCTAAGACGACAGATATCTGCCGGTCACTAAGAAAAGAAGCAAGAAGTTTGTGGAGTTGATTAGCAACTCCATAGGACTTTAGCTTCATAAGGAGTCCCTGATGCCAGACTTTATCGAATGCCTTGGAAATATCCAAGGCAACTGATCTCGTCTCACCTTGTCTGTCAAGGACACGACTCACATGTTCAGTGACATATGAAAGAAGATCTGCAGTTGATCGAGAGTGCCTGAAGCCATACTGTTCTTCTGATAGAAGGTTCTGAGTTTCAAGGAAGTTAACAATGTGTTGGTTAATCACTGCTTCAAAAATCTTGCCAGCAATTGGAAGCAGGCTTATAGGACGGTAACTTAGATGGAAGAGATAGTCAGAACCTTTCTTTGGAACTGGAACCACGGAAGCTATTTCCAACAAGAGGGAAAACTCACCGGTGGATACACATGTATGAACAGTTTAGATTAACAAGTGGAGAAAGAAGCTCAGGTGAGAGAAGCTTGAAGACCGGAACCGGGATGCCATCTGGTCCACTAGACTTGAGTATCGAAGACCGGCGATTGATTCTTTTTGAAGTTTTTCGAACTGTGACTGAAGGAGGATCCTACCTGTCTCATCAGTGCGCGTGGGAATTTGGAGTTGGAATTCTCCTCCATCGTCTAGTGCACGAATTCTTCGCAAACTCTTTGCAAGAAGCTAGGCTTTGTGCTGCTGAGTTGTCGCCATAGAGAGTACTGACTTCGGCATGACGGAGTGGCTGGGATGGAGGATTTGTTCCTATTGGTGACACTGTTGTAAATCCTCCAGAAAGTCCTTAGAAGCCAAGTTTTGGGGTAGCAATGGATTTCCGAATACAAAGGTAACGGCTTTTGGGCCTTGATGTATGGTTTCCTTGCACATCTACGTGCGGATTTTGTTACAATTCAGATTGCCAGCGCTACTGTCACGCTTATACTTATGGAAAAAGTGGTCACGCTGGCAAGTTGCAGGCTGCACATTCTGGTGTAACACCAAGGTTGTGAGTGGGGGGCTTCATTTGGAAAGTACGGTCGGAATGGTTAGGCCAACATCCTATCTGAGCCACTCTGTCAGTTCTTTGCGCCGACTTGTGGACGTTCTCGCTCAGAATTCAAGATCCTCAGCTTGAACTTGACTAAGAAAAAGTGCGGAAAGCACACACAGTCTGCCTTTGGAGAATTGATAAACTGTTCTATGGAAGGGTGCAGGACGGTTGTGGAGCAAGGTTTGTTTTGCCAGAAACTGTGATCACACAGTGATCAGACGTGACCGAGGGGTGTGAGAAGTAACCTTGTGTGAAAAAACAAGTTGGATTTTTGAGGTGAGAAAGCAGGTCAAGGGAGATATCCAGTATTCCAGCTCGGTCAGGCACTCTGGTAGGACTAGTGGACAAATTTTGACTAAGGTTGTGAGAGACAGCGAAATCCTGGGCTGCCTGACCGGAGAGATTCGGTGGTGCGTGAGGTGCAAAGCCATGTCAACATTGTGCACGTTGAAGTCAACCAAAAAAACGGCAAAACTTCAGCGCTGGGATACTCTTGTAGGAAGATGAATCGATCTTGTCAGAAAGAACATGAAAATATCCGCATTAGTTGATGGAGAGCGGTATAGGAAAAATAGAAGAGAGTGTGGGTCTTCTGCAGCGGCGCAATGAAGGGGGCAAGATACTCATGCTTGGAATCCTCTGGAGCTGCGGAAGCCTTCTCAAGGGAAGGCTTGTCTTGGCATAGACTCCAAGACATGGACAAGGTGCTTTATCCATCCGCGTGAAATATGTATCCATCAGGAGAGTAACGTCGCTTGGATGGACACACTGGGATCTAACCTGGGTTTACGACAGGGCTAGGAAAGATCTGGTGAACTTACCTTGCAGGAAGATGTTGATGATCGTCGTAATTGGACTCAGTCCTACTTACGTTGCTGAAGCTGATGCCTGATGAGGGGTTTTGAGCTTGAACTGGCTTGACCTACGTTTCTTGTGTGTCTTTCTCATTTTTTCATTAATTTCTCATAGAAATATCAATCAAATAAAACGAAAATTCTTACTGTACAACAAAGTGATACAAGAAACTTTGGAAAGGCATCAGAAAAAAACGTAAATAATAGCAACAAAGCTGCAACAAATAATACGCAAAAAAGACCACTTATAATTTAAAACACACACACCAAAAAAAAAAAAAATTTTTAATTTATTTATATTAAAACACAAACACACACAAAAAAAAACAAAAAAAAAATGAAGGCACAGTCATGTTCGCAAAAGCTTGAAGAAACCCAAATGAGAACCCCTTTGCCGTAACAATGGGTACAAGTCAGGTAGGCCACAGAGGAACCGGATACAGGCTACACGGGCTAAACCCTCAGTAAAGGCTGTAGACCCACGCATGTCCGTGGCAGTGGGAACTGTACCGCCTTTTTTCGAGAGTTGACCGGGCCTTTGCCTTCCCTCAAAGCATTACCAGTGGTGTTCGGGACCCTCGAACTTACCTGACGCCCGTATTGCCGTGAATACGTTGGATCTGTCACACTTAACCTTGCAACAAATGGGGAAGTGCAAAAGAGAGCAGTGGAAGGAAGGTTCGATCACAAATGAGCCAAATAAGTGTCCATGCCCAAAAACCTGATTCAACAACATGAAACATCTGATGACTGTTCATATCCTCGCAAACCAGGGGGTGACGTGTTAAGTGGGACGGCCGAAGCCTACCACACATTTAAAATAAACAAACGTGGAGAAAAAGAATGAGAAATTAATCAAACATAAATAAATTCAATGACCAGTAAAATAAAAATAATATTCCAGAGCCTGCTAGTTAGCCGGAGAGCATCGGTCAACCAAAACCGCCGACAATAAACCCTTTCCGACCAAAGGTAGAACCAAAGAAGCATGTAGCTTCAGAACGACAAAGAGTACTTATTGCGACTCCGTTTTCAACCCTTTCACCGCTTTAGAGGCCGCAGGTTGGAGTGAGAAAGGTGACAACTTTG
>CAJQUW010005451.1:0-143809 GCA_907163375.1 Prostheceraeus crozeri
AATGTTCCCTGCAGAAACTCGTGCTGGCTGCCGGACTATGAGGTGTACATCATTCTGTGAAAGTCTCATTCTCGGCAATGTTCCCTGCAGAAACTCGTGCTGGCTGCCGGACTATGAGGTGTACATCATTCTGTGAAAGTCTCATTCTCGGCAATGTTCCCTGCAGAAACTCGTGCTGGCTGCCGGACTATGAGGTGTACATCATTCTGTGAAAGTCTCATTCTAGGCTTCGTTCCCTGCAGAAACTCGTGCTGGCTGCCGGACTATGAGGTGTACATCATTCTGTGAAGTCTCATTGGCGGCCTCGTTCCCTGCAGAAGCTCGTGCTGGCTGCCGGACTATGAGGTGTACATAATTCTGTGAAAGTCTCATTCTAGGCTTTGTTCCCTGCAGAAACTCGTGCTGGCTGCCGGACTATGAGGTGTACATCATTCTGTGAAAGTCTCATTGGCGGCCTCGTTCCCTGCAGAAACTCGTGCTGGCTGCCGGACTATGAGGTGCATATCATTCTGTGAAAGTCTCACTTTTGGTCTCGTTCCCTGCTGAAACTCGTGCTGGCTGCCGGACTATGAGGTGTACATAATTCTGTGAAAGTCTCATTCTAGGCTTCGTTCCCTGCAGAAACTCGTGCTGGCTGCCGGACTATGAGGTGTATATCATTCTGTGAAAGTCTCACTCTCGGCAATGTTCCCTGCAGAAACTCGTTCTGGCTGCCGGACTATGAGGTGTACACATCATTCTGTGAAAGTCTCATTCTAGGCCTCCTTCCCTGCAGAAACTCGTGCTGGCTGCCGGACTATGAGGTGTACATCATTCTGTGAAAGTCTCATTCTCGGCAATGTTCCCAGCAGAAACTCGTGCTGGCTGCCGGACTATGAGGTGTATATCATTCTGTGAAAGTCTCATTCTAGGCTTCGTTCCCTGCAGAAACTCGTGCTGGTTGCTGGACTATCTAATGCTTAATTTGCTTTTCACTTAAGCTGATAAAGAACGCGAAACCATTGGTTTAGTGAAGAGGGACATTTGAATCTAAATATGCTATCGCTGAATTTGGGTGCTATAAAGCGACTGATCAGAAGTTTGTTAATTCTTTTTCCGACCCCTTCATTTCATTTCAATTTCCATGGAATGGAAGCAATTGTTTTCACGGCCACCATGCAGTGAATTTTACATGTAGATAATCAAAATCAGCTAAAAAAACAGCTTATCTTCAAAGAAAACAAATAAAAGGTTCCCATACAATATAGATGGATGCATTTGTCAGCGTAGCAGTAGCGATCAATAATTAATAATTAACAGAAAAACATAGAAAATGTTTTCAATTTTGTTTTTCTCTTCTCAGATAGCAAGCAACAGCTGAAAAGCCAAACTTTGAAATTTGTTGTAATTTTTCACTATTCCATTCCGCATAGTTTGCAATGTACATCAACATATTATCCTGACAAAAAGGAAGGTCACAATTACAGCAGCATCCAATTGAGATGCTATAAGAAATTGATCAAATGTTCATTCATGATTATGTTAGCAACTGCTCGGCCAGTGTATAAAGAGGGCATTCCATTAATAAATTCCGACTAACATGCCCTTGATAGGCAACAATATAGGCCTATCAACAAAGCTTCACTAACACACACTTATCACACTTTACTGACCTGCAATACAACGCCTAAATGATAATCAAAACTTGCCTATCAAGCAGATGGACAATGATTATAATTGAGTTAAATGAATAGATCGATAAATATAGTACAATTGTGCATGTATGCACTACGGTTATTGAATTGTAACACTTTTCTTGCTTATAAATAATACATGACAAACTGAAGATTGCTAACCCTTAAAGTGCATAAAGGATTTCTGTTTTCTAAGATTTTTCTACTTAAAGAATTACAAAACAGAAAGAGGGAGCCAATTCTTCTGTAGACTTCAAAGCTCACCAGAAACACTGTAGCTGTAGTTGTCTATGGAAAATGACATCGCTTTCAGTGTCTATTACAAAGCAGGTTGAATCAGAAACTCTCGAAAAGACCCCAAGACGGAAACGGAGTCCTGTCATTTTGCTCGGTCCTATCAACTGATTCTCCGGACTCCCCCGAAAACTACCGGAGCGCCTGTTCTGGAACTCGGGCGTAAAGTTTGACCTCTGATGTCAACTTAAGGATTCCACAAATGAAACTATTTTCAAAAATGCAATTTCAAGAGCGAACGAATAATGAAATGCTGTGGTGATACGTCCTTCTGTTGTGAATCTGTGATGAATGAACGTTTCTTCGTTGCCTCAATTTAACTATGACTTTGACGTCTTTGTCAAAGTTTGTGTGCATTAATATAAAACTGTGCGTAACTGGCGAGCTTTCATAAAAAAATCTAATGTCTTTGTAGCTCCTAATATGCTTCTACGAGATGGCACGTACCAAGCAAACTGCACGAAAATCCACTGGCGGCAAAGCCGCACGTAAGCAGTTGGCCACTAAAGCTGCCCGCAACAGCGGACCAGCCACCGGCTGTGTGAAGAAAGCACATCGTTACAGGCCCGGAACTGTCGCCCTTCGGGAAATCAGAAGGTACCAGAAGAGCACTGAACTTTTGGTCCGCAAGTTGCCCTTCCAGCGACTTGTCCGTGAAATCGCACAGGACTTCAAGACCGATCTGCGATTCCAGAGCCCCCCTGTCTCTGCCCTCCAAGAAGCATCTGAAGCTTACTTGGTCGGTCTCTTCGAGGACACCAACTTGTGCGCCATCCACGCTAAGCGGGTGACCATCATGCCCAAGGACATCCAACTTGCCCGCCGTATCCGCGGTAAACGTGCTTAAACAGCATCAAGCGCTAGTGAACGCGAAACAATAGCTCCCAATGCCTTTGTATCCCTTTAATAGCCCGCTGACAGTCATTCTTTGTGGCTGTATCAAGAAAAATACATTGAGGGCCTATGCGACCTCTTGTAGGCCGGAGGCATTGCATTCGTTACGGGATTGTTTACCATTCGGATGTCAGAAGTAAATGTTCTACTCTCCTTGAAATAAATTATATTGGACTAAAGCATGGAAAAATTTATGTAATAAAGAAGAAGTTAATTTGATGACCTTGGATTCAACCAAATTCAAGTAAGTCAAATGATTGCTTTCTTGGATACAAAAAATTAGATTTTTTGCTGCTCATGTAAAACGCAAAATGTTATGAGTCATTGAGCTATTCCACAATTTCGAATACTAAGGCACTGTGGCTCAGAAACTAGATGATTAGCAACTGAAAGATAGCTCGGAAAGAAAATATTCCTAATCAGATATGTCTTAGACGTGACTATGACAACCGCTTCCAGGCGACCTGAGACAATCGATCTAATGATTCAATGCCTCAGGCTTTCATGAGGTCGAAATGATATTTCAATGCGCCTTGCTCTTGACAGCACCTTGAAAAATGGCTTGCCGGCTGGGAATCGAACCCAGTCTTCGAATTGCTAACGCGGCATGAAGATCACCAAGACTAGCGAAGCACACCCGCCATGATCGTGTCAAGAGCAAGTATTTTGCTGCATTAGAAAAGCATTACAGATTACATTCGTTATCGTCTCAATTTGAGATATTTTTCAACACAGACGCATCTGTCTACATTCTACAAAGTCTGGCATCTTTTCCTAATTCCTGGAATAAGAAAATGTGACGTCTACAACCTCATATCCGATGGTGAATTCCTGACGAGCGCATATCTGATCACTAGATTCGCTTTATGAACTACACCTGAAACCAGAGGTATGTAGTAATTACAATGGTGGAACTATATAACTGCTCAATATCTTTCTTTCTATGGCTGCGCATTTTCAATTGAGCAAAATAATCCAGATTATGGTATTCCATAGAGGGATAACTACAAGGCGAAATCTCTTTGCTTTAAGGCATGGGACAAGTTGCATGACGGAAGGAGTCACCCTTAATTATCATAGAACGATTTTGTAGAATACCAAATCATTGCGTCTTCTTCCTCAGGTCAAAGATTGTCTGCGAGAATGAAAGAATTTGCAAAGAGTTGAATTCACGGATACATTACATGCACGGATGCTAACCTATCATGTTATAATCATCACTGACGTTTTTGACGTCAAGCCAAACTAACAAAATAATTCTCTCTCTAAAACGTTTAACATGTACTACCCAGATGGGCCTTGTATTTTGATTGTTTTCCTGTCTATATCATATGAACGTTGATTTGACAGTATGATGACTACTTCTCTTGAATACTTTGAATATGGATATTTGGACATATTTGTTATTTAATGTGCTGTATCTAGCAACACAAGTATTGATGGAGTTTTGTCAAGATGACACATGGAGTCCTTTTTAGACTAAATTTTGACCATGAGGTGCGATATATGATATATCTTTGTGACCCTAACTTCATGCACACGAAGAGCATGAAGCCACACTGCGAGCAAAGCAAATCAGAGCGATTGATACCTTGCGGACATACGTTTGCTCGATACGCTCGGGACGGTCGGGACGCTCATGTTTGCTTTGCTTTCAGTGTGGCTGAGGCCTAACGGAGACCCTCACGAAGACCCTTTCAGATAACAGTGATGTTTGCCTTCATCGGATTTCCTTTTGTGTTATGGTCTTCACACTATAAACCGTGTACTGACAACTGACAGACATTTATCCTACAAAATCTATTTTGTCGGTCATTGTTAGTTTTTGTAGGATAATTGCCACTGAACACCTACAATATCAGACAAAAAGCGACAAAATGAATAGCAATGAATTATAGCTTAAATTTTATCAAAAATGTAGGTAATTAATTAAATTATGTCAAAATAAATCATTGTTTTGCCACACAATAATACAGATTGTCCAAAAGTCAAGCAATCACTAATCGAAAAAATCAATCAATATTCAATAATTTTCTTCACAAACTATTAAGAAAATTATAATATAAATAAAATGATAACCAACAAAAACTTACAGAATTCCGTCGGTGGAAAACCTACAGATTCGTCTGATATCGCAGGATATTGGAGGTGACAATCGTCACCTGATTTTGTCAGTAATTTTGTAGGATGATTCTCGGTCTACGGTTTACAGTGTATGAACATTTTTGAAATATTTCAAAAACCCTTTTGAAGATATTTTCATATTATTTTTTTCATTAATCAAAATCTCTGCGTCAGACGTCATTATATCGATGTAAAAACAATCTAATAGATATTGGATGTGGATGATAAGGCAATTCATCATATCTTATGAAGTACCTTTCCAATCTAAGCTTATCTGACACTAAGCCCATACTCCACACAAATATGTCATCCATAGTGAATGAAAGCGATAAGCACGAAATAATAGCCATGAATGCTTGGGCAACTTGTAAGATAGAATCATAATGTCAATAATAACACTTAACATAAAGTTCGCATCACCGCATTGTCACGTAATCACTCATGCACCTCTTTAAATGCAATACTGAGTGACAGAGAATGTGAAGACTACCTGTTGAACAAAATGATTTCACTCACTTGCATTGATGTCAAAGGCTTTTGGAACCCTCTTAGCCGCGGCAACTTTGTAATTATCAATTTAGAAGCAAATTATTCATCATCAGACGCTACAGTTGACCAGTAGGGAACGAGGCCAAGAATGAGATTTTCGCAGAATATTGTGCGCCCTATGACTATTGCGAATCTGAGGTATTCTATCCAAGAAGGATCAAAGAAAGAACATGTAAATCCAATGGAAAGCAGGTCGAGATTTTCGATAAAAATGAGATTTCTATTTTTTCTGATTAAGCGACAACTAGCAAGTTTAGAGCCATGATTTTTGCCAAAGAAGGTTTTCAAGTTATCTCCTATCATGGATATTTGCTATTATTGTGCATCTTTCTACAGAGTGATGCTTGCGAAAATGCAGTCAAATGTGGCTGAGGTTGGCCAAAATCATGTGTCTTCCGACCTACGGATACTTGATACTCGCCCCACTGGGGGGGAAGGTTTCATCACCTGTCGAATTTTTTGAATACTTTTTTAAGCTTGCTTTCTACGTATTATGCAACTTTTTTTTGGAATTCATGGAATTCATGGAAATTCATGGAATTTTTTGGCTGACTTTGGTATATTCACCTCTAATGTATATTGCAGTAACAATTCTTGATGAAATAAGTTGAGATTACATAAAAGACTCTTCCTATCAAGATAAAGATATTCACAAATGCAAAGTTTTTGAATTTGAAACTACCTGCTTACAATGTGTGCATGTTTGAAATTCAAATATGATTTTTCATTATTTTTGTGCTTTTTAGTTCTGCACCTAGACAGCAAATTTTTGAATCATATTGCTTTTAGCATTAGTGAAACAGATGAAATATGAGAAAACAGTTATTTACATCTGTATGATAAACAAACTTTAGAAAGTGGATTTTGGTGCGATTTGAGTTGACCTAAAAGTTTGAGTTATTTGACCTTTGACCTCAGTATGGTGTGTTGGGAAAAACACCCTAAGTGGGAGGTGAAGGTTTAAAATCTGCATGTACTTGGCGCTATAAACAGAGATACATGAATAAGAAAAGAAATAGCTGGAAGACATTCTATGCCAAAAAATTATGACTAAACTTTGCAATTGTCACTTAAGTAGAGAAAATATGTAAAATCTCTATTTTATCGAAAACTTCAGTCTACCTCCCATTGGATTTACAATGCGTCTGTCTTTGATTGTGTCTGACAACAAGAGGAACTAACTAGAACTTGGCAGACATGCAGATGTATAGTGGGCATAGAGTGTACATCATCGTGCGAAAGTCGCATTTTCGGTCTCGCTACAACCTGCAGAAGTTAGTAGTTGGACGGCTTTTCTAAATTCGGTCGCTTCGCTTCGAAGTGATTCGAACGCTAGTGAATTCTAAGAAGTTGAAGAAAGCTATTTAATGTTTTCTGGTCGTATCTCTGGTGCTCGCTCCGATTTGTCTGCAAGCACTTTTTCGTCTTAGCGCTATAATAATCTGTTGTTATGAAACAATTTTTGATGATCATATCTATAAATGATTTTCAGTATTGAGGATAGTCTGAAAATAAATGAATATTATTATTATTATTGTCATAATATCAGGCGCACAGCTCAGCTTCATCGGCAAGTGTTCATTAATCAAATTAAACAAAGGAGAAACATCACTTTCGAGTGTAATCGAGATTGAAAACTTATATTAAACATAATTATCAGTCATAGAATACTCATTTTCTAAATTTGTTTGAAATTAGCGCACATCCTGCTGTCAACCATTCTCTCTCTCTCTCTTACACTGCATTCATCGATCTGTCATTCTCTGTCTTCTCAACATTAAAATGACAAACATAAAATATGCATTGAAGTATGGAATTACTCAGATATATACTGAAAGAATGATCAACTTTGCTTTTCGTTGACAGCATCTCTTAAATCCGAAATTAAAACATTTGCCGATATATTTCGAATAATTCTGGTATCAAATGCCTTAATGAAAGTTTATTTCAACTGTCAAGAATCATAACACTGCTAAATAATTCTGTTTGACTTATGACGCTCATCTTCCAATTTTTGATTTGCTTAGATTCACTACTTGCATAGATTTTGTATTTTCAGCAACACACTCCCTGCATCTCATCCTAAAATTTAATAGATATTGATGATGAAGCAATGCAATAAACATCGGATGTATGAAGCAGCATCATTCTTATAAATAACATATTCAAGTAAGTTACGCACCTTTCGCACAAGGGATGGAAGACAAATAATATTGACGACTTTCATATGATCCACTATCTCTCTCTCTCGCTCTCTCTCTCTCTCTCTCTCTTTCTATCTATCTCCTCTCTCTCCTCTCTCTCCTCTCTCTCCTCTCTCTCTCTCTCTCTCTCTCTCTCTCTCTCTCTCTCTCTCTCTCTCCTCTCTCGTCTCTCTCTTAATACTTATCGACAGAAGTTCTTGTACGCTCAGGGTTGCAACATTTATTGAGTGTTTATTGCTTTGTGGAAGTATCAGATTTGGCCGAATTCCTTGTAGAATTTTACTCCGATAGAAATGCCACTTCTGATTTTAGAACTCATGAAAATCAACGATTCACCAACACATTTGTCAGAAAGCAAGAACATGAACTGGAATTTGTTCAGAATGCGAAAATCAAGAAACTGTGGAAAAAAGCGAAATGTGAGCAATAGGAGATCTTGTTTATAGAAAGTGGCATCTGCAGAATTGTCTGTTTGTCTATGCAAACCAAAGAGAGGACTCTTGATCTTTCGGATAGTATTATGCATTTTAAAATTGTAAGCAGTCACTTACCAGACAATTTATCAGGCAAAGTTTCTGCTTCGATGGATAAATTTGTATTATTGCATGTACTGCACATACTACTGATGACTGGTATATGCACTTTTATCAAAGTTCGATGGCATCCTTGATGATTTTCAATTACATGAATGTGAAATTCACTAAATAAGTAAAGCCCCTCTTTTAGTCTTAGAGTCATGTCAATAACTGATCTGGATACTTGGCACATTTATGCCATATTTCAATGCAGTTTTTACAATGCTCTTTACAATTTCTAAGGATATATATAGGCCCCCTGCCTTAAAGTCGTCCTTTTCTTAGCGGAAGATAACTTGCAAGGCATCAGAGTGATTCATGATAGAGTGAATGAAGCAGAGTGAGGGCGAATGTGGTTGGGAGTTCCTAATGCGCTGGGATTGAACAGTTTTGGAGACAATATTTTTAGAAACGTAGATAGTATTGTCTCATATTGTGTGGTAATTATCTGATCACTATGGCTGATAAATTGACCGGTATTTGGCTGGTTTGCAATGTACAGAAACCATTTACGAATACCATACTTATTTGAACTGGACATTATGATATCATCGCTGTTTTTAAACAACCACCTTTCGTGGACGACATTTAACCTTCATAGCGACAAACAACCTTCACTTTTATAGACAAATCAAAGTGCTTGATAACGTACCGCTTTCCTGACTGCAGATGTCTGGTTTACAGGAGGTGATCGGGCACTGATCTCGCTCATTCTTCTGTTTACCTCCCTCTTCAGACCTTTGATTTCTTGTTCTAGAGCTTTGTTCTTCGCTGCCAGCGCCTCTCTCGCTTTTCTATTCTGCTCTGATGATTCCTGCAATCTCAACAGTTCCTTTTGAAGCTTAGCATTAGCACTTTCGAGATCGCGAACCGTCTCATTATGAGAGACTTCCGCTTCTCGTAAACTTTTTTCAAGTTGGGCAGTCCGTTTCTGTTGAGCGACGAGTTCAGCACTACGACTGGCAATTTCTTGCTCTTTAACAGCTTGTTCAGACGATAAGGAAGCCCGAGCAGCTTCTAGGCCTTTCTGTGAAGATAACAACATCTCCTTTAAATGCTGAGCCTCAGCACGCTCCTCCTGTACAAGTCTATCAGCCTCCTTGAATCGCCGCTCCATATCTTGCTGCCTCAGTTGCATCTCTGCATCGAATTGTCGGCGAATTTTCTCCGTTTCTTCCCCGGCGCGAAGATTCACTTGTTCAACCGAGCGCTCAGCTGCGGCAATTCTGCCTCGAGCATCTCGTATCACGCGGTCCACTTCATCTTCATAGGCGGAGCGCAGAGCCTCCATCTCAACCTCCTTCTCGTGATTCCTTGTGAAGAGCATATGAACGACTTGAGTCAGTTCAGCAACCTTTTTGGACATTCGGAATTCGAATGTTTTACGTCGATCGTAGGAAGAGGACATGGTAGAGTGTAGGATGAATTGTGAATGAAACGAATAGATGGGAAGGGAGAAGCGAGACTAAACGGCGACGATGTAACGGCAAGAATTCGGTCACAATTCTGCCTGACAACGGGTGACAGGCGAGAACGCGCTAAACAACGGCACTCAGCACACGCACGTGGATGCAGCAACCACTATGCTATTGTCAGCAATCTGACTAGATTCATGCTGCATTAGGGCCACAGGGGTCGGCCACCTGTTGTACAATAATCGCGTGCACTTGCCATTCAAGAGTATAACGATTGGCGGCATTGTTTCGTCTGTGCGACAGTACATTACGAGTGTATATTGTTTGAATGCCTGCATTTAATGTTTTCTGTCCAAAGAGAACTTGAAATGAACGGGTAGTGAATGTAATGTGACCAATAAGACTTAAGTTCAGGGATGAGGGCATGTATTCAGCTTCAATATGGCCCGTCATGAAATGCTGAAATATCTTGTGTATTGTAAATTCATAACTAGATGAATGATGTTCGGCTTTTCATTAATTTGAAATTGATTTGATAAAATGTTAAAATTAAACGGATATTTTGAAGCAAAGCTTCACGAAACTAAGCATTTAAGGAGGAAAAAACTCCGCAGAAATTGTGTTCCGAATGATAACGATGATCAGATGTTCACATGATGAACAGATGAAAATATTCACATCTGAAAACACTGAAAACATCAACATTCAAATTGTGCGTCATTCAATAATTTTCCGCATCATACTGAATAAGAAATGTATTCCAAAACAATTTATATCATCATATTGCCCGATTAGAGACAGCAAAAAGTGCCATCGTATTAAAGTTGCTTATCAAGTACATGTAAAATATGCAGAAACATGAATACAGGAAGAATTATTCGCCAACTTCATCACTACTGTTGCTCTACTGTCTGTTATCGTCTTATCACATGTAATGTTAAAAATAACAGTGATAATAATAACAACAGCGCTGACATTGATGTCATCGGTTGAGACAAGCCAGCTCTTATTTAACACCGGCAGCCAACACATAACGACAGAGATGGGATAAGCGAACTTAGCAACTTCCTTTTATATAATGCTTTTTACATAGATTTTGCTTCTGGGCATGCTTAACTTGTGAGATTTCTTGGGTGATAGTATAAATGTTTAGAGATTGATGTTGTTGGAGTTTCCGTCTATTGATGCAGTGTAGAGCGAAACCTATTTTACTTGAGTGCAATTTGCTTTTCAGCCATTCTAAAAAAATTGATTACATTCATTAATTTATGTTTGATTTTTTTCTCTATTTATCCAACAAAGAAGTGCTCCGGAGAAATGTGCGTTCATTTCATTAATGAAATATAATGCAACTCCAAATTCATAATTTCCTTTTAACAGACGGCAAATAACTGCGCGTATTGTTGAATTTGATCTGTCGACCTCTGAATATCTGGGTCATTATCCCTCACATCTCACTCTTGAATACGAAAACGATACGACACTTTCCATAAGCGATAACGAACATAGGAATATTCTTGACATGTAGGTGAGTGCACTTTTAAATAAACTCAACTCACCTCGAAAACAAACTGAACTAAGACTCACAGTTTGTACACTTTGTAGATTAGCTACAAAGTTTCGGTTTCTTTTGATTCTCTATATTGCGTATAAACGCATATGAACATGTTTAGAAGTGATTCCACACAAGTCATTTCAACATAAAAGGCTTTCAGCACATATTAATTCCTGACACCCGCCAACGATAGCCAAATGAAGTATGCAAGAATGATTTTTAATCACTTTTGTGCAAGATCACCTTTTATGAGATTTATGACGGGTGATAGTTTACACGATCGCAAACCGATATGTCAGCTGCACCCAAGCCACTATCAGCAACCAAGATCATCAGTCACAAGATGAAAATGAAGTGGTGCTGGCATTGTAAAAGAGGCAGACTCATCGATACTTCGTTATTAACAGAACTTGGCCACTTGGATGACTGCAAAGGCGGTGGCGCACAGATATCAAGGAATGGAGCTGACTAGATTGTACGACATTGCGAAAGATGTGGAAATATGGAATTCTGCGAATGCAGAGGCAAAGTTTTAGAAGAAGATGCTTCAGCTTCACTTTAAGAAAGCTTCAAAAACAATGATTCTCACTTTCATTTCGATGCACTTCAATTAAAGTTCACATTAACGTTTTTTAATAAATGAAAGCAAAAATTAGACAATTTGTATTTTCATATACATTTTGCAGGAATCCGATGTTTGAAGTTATGACTTATTGAATCTGATCCGGTCACTCATAAGCAGATGTATTGACACGTTGAAGGCCTATGCTGCATACAGGAATGTAATTCTGCTTTTCTCCTAGTTTCTCATCTCCGCTATTCACTTTACAAAAACGTTTCTAACATTGTCAAGATGAGTTAATAAATTTCGCAAAGTTAAGCGCCGATGACGTGATTTCCTTTCCCCATAACCCTGAGGGCCTATTTCATCATTGTTCAATGATCACCTGGGGAATTCCAGTTATGAACGAATGACTTCACGCCATGGTTAGTTGGAACATTGTACATAGCAGATTTGGCTTCGGGACTCAAAAGTTCGGACTCAAAGAGCACTCGAACATGCTACACTACGGCGATGAGTTAATTTACAGAAAGAAAAAAAGTTGTTCATTGGATCTAATGATTTCAATATTGATTTTCTTAAAGGAATAAGCCCTGTTGCCATGGAGTAAGTAGATCAGGTGGAGTGGCAACACAGCATTTATCAAATCCCCAATGTGTATAAAGTTTCGATTTCATTCAATGAACTCGAGGGGATACACTACCACCTGTGAGGTATGCAGTCTGCACACTTTTGGAGAAATGTGGACGAATTTGACTGATCATTATAGCAATGCAGTTATTTTCTTAAGCGTGATCACATCACAAACAGCCAGTGAAAGAGCAAAACCTCGTAATCAAAGAAACTGATCACAATGAACTTTAACAGATGTAAATGGGTACACATTACTAATCGGATTCGAGAAATGACCCTTTGTGAATCATTAAATCATGCCGATGAAAATTGAATTAGAAAAATGACATCTCAGCTGAGAAGCTCCCAATAAGATCTCAACTTTTCCTTGAAGACTTGCAGGGACTGGGCTTATGAAATTTCATTGATTATCAGCTGAATTTCCGCTTAATTAAGATGCTTGTTAACAAATATTCATTCCTTTTGATAACCAATTTGTTTCATGCTGCTTATACAGGACTTCATGTCGGTAGTTTATAAATTTAGCATTTTGAAAACTGCACTGTAAATCGCTCAATACCAATCACATACGAAGGATGCATACCAAAATATTTTTTTGGTATATTTCTGTATGATCTTGGTATATATTTGTATGCTTTTCGCATGTTATTTCAAGTGTGGTATGCTTTACACACTAAAGCCATACCAGCACAATGTTAAAAGAAAGCGTCAATCATGTCCAAAGTATGTTGATTTAAGGCTTTTTGTCAATAAAGATCACACTAATGCTACTACTGCTTTGTAAGTAGTGAGATGATGACATTTTATAGTCAAACTAACAATACTTAATTCGATTTTAATACATGTAAGTCCGAGGCGTTTCATAAATAATTAATAAGTATTTGACCATCAACAATTATGCATTATGTAATTTTGGAACTAGGCATATCATCAATCCAAAATATAGACACATTATTATTCATGAACGCAAAAATAGTTATGTTTGAGATATATAAGTCAACATGGTTGATGAAAAGTTATCGTTTTATTGAAATGATGTTTATCAATTTAGTTCAAGGAAATGATCTAATAATAGTCTAATAGTCTTGTGAATGCTATAAGACAAGTTGCAAAGATGACATGCGGCTTTAATTCCACAAGATATCTAATCTAGTTAAATACCACACTTTCACAAGAAATATTCACGGCTGGTATTACTGGAAAAAAGTTATTTGTAAGTAGGATGTAGTAGAACATATTTTTTGCCATATAACATAAAGCTATTTATACGAAAGACATACGAAACACATACCAATTTGCATCGGGTCTCGTATATAAAACATTCCAAGAATTCGTATTTCAACGTAAAACAGCCAATCACAGTTAGCATAGTTCGTATCGTTTACATACCAATCACATACGAAAGTAAATGGCCATTCGTATGAAAAACATACCAGATTCTTTATATATACCAGAATCTCGTATCAAATGTTGGTTTCAAATTGTATGTAAACTTGGTATGTGTTTGTATGTAATTTTCGTATCCAGCGATTTACAGTGTGCTCAAATAATTTTTTGGACCAAGGGAGCGCAATCTCCGCAAAAAACTGAATATTTTCATGTTAAAATTTTCACTGCATACAGATATTTTTTTGAGTCGACGCTCTACGTACTATGTATTTACTCTATGCCTGCACTGTAAACCGCTGGATGCGAAAATTACATGCAAACATATACCAAAATCACATACAGTTTGAAACAAACATCTGATACGAGATTCTCGTATGTTAACAGAGATCTGGTATGTTTTTCATACCACATCTCACTTACTTTAGTATGTGATTGGTATGTAGCGATACGAACTATTCTATCTGTGATTGGCTGTTTTACAATTAAATAACGAATTGTTGGTATGTTTTATATACGAGACCCGATGCAAATTCGTCCTCATTGGTATGTGTTTAGTATGAAGAGCGTTAAGTCACATGGCAAAAAATAAGTTATACTACATACCACATTCAATTAACATTTTTCCAGTAATACCAGTCGTGAATATTTCCTTGTGAAAGTGTGGTATTTAAATAGATTGGAGATAATGTTAGAGCAACGCCGCATGTCATTGTTGCTACTTGTCTAATGGCATTCACAAGACTCATAATTAGCTCATTTCCATGAACTAAGTTGATAAACATCATTTAAAAAATAACGATAACTATCGAGGAACCATGTTGACTTATATATCTCAAACATAACTATGTTTGCGTTCATGAATTATGATGTGTTTTTATTTCGGATTGATAATATGCTTAGTTCCAAAATTACATAATGCATAATTGTTTATGGTTGAATACTTATTGGTTATTCATGAAATGCCTTAGACTTACATGTACATGTATTAAAATCGAATTCAGTATTGTAAGTATGACTCTTAAATGTTATTATCTCATTACTTACAGAACAGTAGTAACATTAGTGTGATATTTATTGACAAAAGGCCTAAAATCAACATATATTAGAAATCATTGATGCTTTCCTTTAATATTGTGCTGGTATGGCTTTAGTATGTAAATCAGACCACATCTGAAAAAGCATACGAAAAGCATACAAATATATACCAAGAGAATACAGAAATATACCAATAAGATATTTTGGTATGCATCCTTCGTATGTGATTGGTATTGAGCGATTTACAGTGTGCTGCTGTCTGTTTTATCTGCTTTTTTATTAAGTCACCTAAGCTTTTGCCATAACTGGTCTCGTCTTTGCTTTATTTGTATATGTTGACATAGTACATGAGTAAAATATGTAAGATATTGAACAAGACAAAGCAGCTGATACAGCGTATCTCTGTACAGTTTCTCTTAATCCCCAACGTTTACAATTAAGATTTGAATAAATTCCAAAACAATGAAAATCGGAACGCAACAAATATAACCTGAAATTTCCTAAATCGTTTAGCTTTTGCATGTGACACAACCGTATAGTGACACAACAGCTAAATTATGTGTGGAAATCGAAAACTGTAATTCAAAATGAAATCGTTTATTCTAAGCATTATAATTGCGTTGTAGATTAAAGTACGAATCATTTTATTTACTTGGCACATCGACATCGAGCACTTCTCATTCCAGATATTATGAAAACAGATTTCAAATTCTCAGGGATTCTACATGCAAACTCAGAACTATACACACATATTCCCGTATGAGTTTACGAATTTCTATTCGATGGTGTCTAAAAAGCTGCATGAAACAAAACTCTTTCACAAGTGGGTCTTCATAAAGAATACAAGATGATATTTCATGAAATGAATGGTTTCAGGCCTTCTTTACCTCTCACAATCTGAAATCATGAATTAGCGGCAAATTTCAAGAGGAATGCATTGCCGATTGATGCAGTAGAGACACGCAAGTTATGCAGTCATTTAGGTTTACACTCTCATGAATTCAATCTTCCATACATTATGTACAGGGTGATTAAAAAAACATTCTTCTAACTCTTGTAGTACATTGCTTCCGAGCAATCAATAGGAAAGGTGAATACATTTTCTTTCGTCGTCATCTTCCTGTCTGGCAACAGAGCGATGGTTGCCACACTGAACAGCTGGAAATTGTCATTTGACTGACACATAATGATAATCCGGCACGAGCTACTATGTTCCACCTGATCTGTAGAATACAGACGACTTTTGGAATGACTTCAGTATATTTGAGAAAAATACATATTATTCGGCCAGTTATATACTACTTACAATATACTCATTTGAAAAATTGACTGTCATATTTAGCAAAATATAATCTGAGTTGGTGCGTTTAAAAAATACTTTTTGAATCATCCTGTACTGAATTTATTAGAAGGATGCACAGGTCAAATCAAAGACAAAATTAATGGAATAATGTTTTAGTCAGCAGATGCTTATGTTATCGACATAAACTTTCTTTAGAGGAATTAGTCAACGGAATTCAATAATTTCGTTGAAGCGTGCGTGAAGCATTCCGCAATATGAATTTGCACACGCACCCAATTATTTCACCAAACTTTATTTTTAAAATGCACATATCCATTTGTGAGATATTTACATGTATTTAGCATAGATATGTGATAAGTGTACCAAGGCGATGTAGAAGGTAAATGCAATACAAGCTGTGAAGTTGACAGAATTCAGATAAGGGCAATTTAGGAGGGAATCTTAAATCATCTGGAGAAAATTCCAGTGACCAGGGGTGAGATGCCCTGAGGGAAAAGTTGAGTCTGCTGCTCGTATTTTCTGACAGCTGGAAATTTTGAAGTAGTCTCTACGGGTTTTTGAGGAATTCAGAGGGAACAAAACGTAGGCTGAGAGCAAAATAATTGAGAATTTTGTAGGCTTCTGTCATACAACCTAAAAATTTTATTCAGCTCAATTTAGTGCATGATCGCACATATTTTGATGGCACGATTACTGGCAGGATCATACTGCAATTCAATGTGACATGAAACAGGACGTTTAATAAATATTCGAAAATCTGCATGTAGATTCTCATACGATGATGAAAGTCATCCCAGCAATCATTTATAATAGAATATAATGCTTACTAATTTAAATTATTAGTTAAAGTAGTCCTAATGAGGACTGATGCCGTTCTCCAATCCGCAAGTGTATAAAGGCAATGCTACTGTAACCATTGAAATAATCAGTTCTTAAAAGAACTCAATGGAACTTCCTCGTGGCAACGAATTAAAATTGATCAGCTTTGGTTCAATATCTGGTAAAAATGGAAATCTTAAGACTTGTAATACTACTCATTCTTGCTGTTAATATACTAATACCATAGATTCCAAACACTGCCGTATACACGTTCAAAGCAGACGTCTAATATACTGTACCGACTACAGATGCTGATAGCGGAAATAGAATAAGACAATGGTCACCATAGGTTAAGGAAATTAAAAATGGATATTATAAAACAACAGGAAACCGATGAATAAATATTGGAAAAGTGGAGGTAAAATATGGAATTACAATGATACTACTACACCGATTACAAGTGAACTATATCTGACACTACACAAAGTGGATAATGGTAAGAGTGGATAAGTGGAAAGTGGATAATGGAGGTAAACAATAGAACTACAATGACACTCTACTACACCGAAAGCAATGAAATTATACACACTATACCTAAGACTACACATGGAAAATGCTATTTCTTCACTTGAATTTGTTATCGCCAGTTTCTTCATCCGTCAATAGTACTTCATGTAATTCCACATTTCTTCATTTGAATTACAATACATCGACCACTACTTCAGCTACCGATTAAGATAGAGAGGCATACTAGATATTACAAGACGCTAAACTGTATTAAATTTAAAGGAAATCAATTATTACTTACTTTTATTTACAATGCATTTAATTGCTATATGCTCGCACCATTAATTCACTTCATGCACTTCATTCTTTGAAATCAGCCAGGAATAATTTTCCAGTTGATTTCATCTACTGATGATTTCATAGGATTGATTTCATTCAAGTTGAATTGGAAAACCATCCATTCAAAAATGCATCAATCAGACGTCACTGTCGATGATTTCAGCAATATCCTCAACAACTATTTTGAGAAATCTTGTTTACAAGGTTCAGCACATCTCAACTTTCAGTGAAGGGCATTAAGTGTTGCGGGGAAATCCGAAGTTTTCTAAAACAAAACCAACCAAAAACTTTGTATTACTTTCCTTGATTTACATTAACCCTTCGAGACCTGGGGGTCCAGTGGACCCCGCAGCCACATTTTTCTATTTCACCTTCTGTGCTGACGATATATCAACCGCTCATGCCCATGAAAAATCATCATTTTAAACAGTGAATCTGCATGTATGATTTCATTTCAATTGAATCAGTAGAAGTATGGTAGATAGGCCAAGGGGGTTCACTGGACCCCCTCAGGTCTCAGAGGGTGTAGAAATTTTTACTGTCAGATGAAAAGTGATTTTGTGCATGTCCACGATGATTCAAAAAGAGTGAAATTCATTTATCCAATGCTTACATCATGCTAGTGCATATGCGCTATGTTAGAAGAGCGCAAAATGTGAATATTTTGCTTTCGCACATGATCGCGCATGATTGGTCGGCCTACATAAGCATCTCGACATAAATCGATGTTGAAGATGAAAGCTATGATTATATCCATAGTTCAACACTAAAAACACACTTTTGGCCAAGTTTTTACAATACTGATTAATGAGTCTGAGATCTCCACGGCTGTTTTGAGGGTCTTAAAATGCAGTCATTATGCCTCATTTCAGGCCTATTTCGATCGGTATGGACAAATTTGGAAAAATGGACAGATGTAAGGGTTCTGCTGTAATTAACTATCTGAGGTTTGATAGGCAGCAAACATCGTAGCACCGCCTCTTAGTGCTGCTGATGCTGCTAAATATGTCGTTGAATTACAGAAACATCATATTTTCTCATGCGTTTACTGAGAAGGATGAAAGACATTCAAATGATTAGTTATATCGACTTGAAACACGCGCAAACAACATTGTCTTACTCAAAATCAACTTTCCTCATGTTCTGATATCGATTTAAGCAGGTGAACTAGGAATCCGCAGAAGGGTTCACTGGACCCCCTCCCCTCTCAGGTTTCAGATGGTGTGACAAAGGTATTTGGGAGTCAACGGCACAATGTAAACTTTAGGGCACGAAATTTCGCATGAATTAGGCACGAAATTTAGGCATCAATTCTAACCAACACAAGGCACGAGTAGGCACGAAGTTCATAGTGTCGAGTTCTTGCCTATTGATTTTTCCTTCGATTTCATTGGATAAGCAAATATTTGGTTTGGTGCCTATTAGTGCCTAGTGGTTCCTCGAGGCACTAGAAAGGCGCTGACTGGCACGAAATTTCGGCTTCGTGCCTAATTTAGTGCCCTACAGTTTACAGTGTACTTAAAGATGATGTACTACTTCAAAAATATTATTTCGTCAGATGTTAAGTTTCATTGGTACAATGCAGTCTAGCTCGCATGAATTCTAGATCACATTTTTAATTTGCTTGATGTCTAATTTCAAATCAACGAAAATGGCAAAATAGAGAAATTGCAAACAAAAGCAAATTTGGCAATAAGCGATGTACAGTCATAATTGGAGAACAAATTTCAGGTCTAATAGGTCTGAGCAGCGATTAAGCTACAAAGGTTCATAAAATTTGACAAATTACCGAAAATAGTGTACAGATGATCATTCTGTCATTATAGCTTATCAACGTATATTTTTAACGAGAAATATTTCTCTGCTCAGTAGAGGAATATTCTTGCACTATAGTTTCAGTTAAATATTATCATAGAGCTATGAAAGACTAAAAAAATCTATCAAACTATCAAAGAACCATAATGGTTCTTTGGATACCAAATTGACATTACTTAACCTACCTTCTTTGAAATGCAGAGATTCTAGACGATGACAGACAGTTTTGTTGATGAACCTGTGGTCTGAATGTGACTGAGGAACTTATCACTCGTGAGAAGAATTGTTCGTTGAAAAATCAACTCAACTGTGTCGTTGATGCAATCCATTTCTGTGGCAGTCAGCAACAGTGAAATCCTGCGTTTTCAATTGAATGCCTGGAAAATAAAAGTGAAAGGCGCAGTTCGCGTGAAATACAAATTTTATGGTTATTAGTTCAAGATGTGTCGGTCATACCGGAAATTCTTTACGGCTCTCTTGAAAGGACTGGATGGAGATAACAGGAGAGCAGTCGGTTCCACAAATGCATTCTTAGACCACAGAGCAGCGGTGGCGGAAGGTCGAGCTTTAGGGGCTCAAGCCCCTTACTTTTGAAATGATGGGGGATAATCCTTAACTAGCCCCTCCAGTTATTCAACGCCGAGAAAAGTTGAAACTGTTCATGATGTATAATAAAGATTGAAGTGAAGAAAAGAGTTTTGCAAAAGTGGCGATGGAGATTATGTTTAGAATATCCCCATTTAGAATAGCTTACTGCCATTTGTGAAATATCGCAGGCTGGCTGTTTCACCAGCTGACAAGTTCAGTCAGGGAAAACCCGATAACGACTTGCATTACGTATTACGTATTTTCTCGCTCGCTATAGCCAACCCTTACATGAAAATGATAGCAATAGTAATGATTCATTGAAAATTCTATAAACCTTCATTGTATTTGAATTATCATTCAAAATAATCAGCTTATTCATTCTTAGTATTGGGTTTATCAATTAATTCTGAATCAATCAAAGAATCAATGATATTCTAATTAGTTAATATAAAACATTGTACGTAAATAGCAGCCGTACACACTTAACATGAATACGTTTCCATTGCTTTACTTCCTTAAGTCAAAAATTTATTTGCTCCACCAAAATCATACTTCATGTAATGACATGAATATTATTTAGGTATTAGGCATATTTCTATAATAAAATTGAGAGAGAGATGGAGCTACGAGAGAAGGGGGAGGGAGAGCGACTAGAGTTGGATGAAATTGACTGGATGCACCCCCCGCACTATATTTTTTGTTCCGCCACACAGAGTGAGTTTTTGGCTGCAGATCGCAGACGTCAGCGGTTCGACACTGACGATGCTGGGACCATCAGTCGAAGAAGGAAAGGTGGGGCGCAACTGTGGCATAGATCGACGCGAGACCTCATGGATTGCCACTTAAGATTTTGAAATTGTGAAGTAATTTGAGCAGAACTTGACAAATCGAGTACAAGTCGCACAACGGCGTTGACGACACTTTAAAGCCGAGAAGCTTGATCATTTGTGATGCCTGCAAGAATGGAAATACAATATTCCGGGAAACCACAGGCAGTGACATAAGGTGGGAGTTCTGATTGACCGACGGTTTGAGAGAAGCTGCCGAAGAGAAAGCCATTGTGAGTAGCGTTGAGAGTATATTGCTTTTTTTCGTACAAAAATTGCACAGATACATTCTCCAATGAAGGAACATGTTAGCTATGACTTCATTCGTATGTTATCAATGGTCTATAAGTGATTTGTATTGATTAAGAAGCATAATTTTGAAAGATGAATAATACAAAAGGCTATTTTGCAATGTGCCTCTTTTGTCAAGGATACTTGTTGTCAATAGATATTGAAAAAATTGCATTTCTTGAATTTAGATGGAAGTGATAGAATTCTTGAAATTTAGACAAAATTATGTGAATTGCCATAAATCTGTTATCTAGTCACTATAATACGTAATTACAGTCAATCAATTTAACAGCTCCATAAATACGAGTATTTTCATTCATAATAAACATCATTAAGAAAATCTTAAGACCAAATGTTTTAATTGGATCACGCATCTGCACCTCCATGTCTTAATGAAGGAATAAACTACAAAAGGAGGAAGTAACAATGTCTGATATACTGTGTGTTATGCTCGTGTATCATGCTAGATTGTAGTCTGGTTTCATTGATAATGGCACATTTCAATCATTTGTTGGCAACACGGAGATATCTATGATGAATTCCATTAACAGAGCATTTGGTGAGCCATGCAGAAAGTCATGAATTCAACAGCAGACTTCTCTGAACATTTTCCTTCAAAACACACGATTGTAATGTCTGTGCGTGACATGTTCATCTCTCCTCGATTTTTACAGACATCTTTATATCTATCGTCAGCTGTGATATCCTATAATACGTGGAACACTTGAATCAAGGAAGATCAATGACATCTTTGTCAATGCGATGTGTGATAATGAAGCATGTTGTGTGCTTATTCTAGACAATTAATATGTTGATGCTTTCTGTATCCTTTGCTTCGCAAGTCCTTTACGTGTCATTCGCTTGACTGCAATTTTAACACATTTCAGAATACAGACAACTTACATGTACAGCATTGCAGGTCATCCGTGCAACCTGTGTAAAAGCCAACCCTTGAATCCTTTGATCAAAATCAAAATACATTAATCGTCACTAAACTTCAGGCAGACGTATTTAAGCATATTTTCTACCCACATACAAAATTTTATGCAGATAAGACAAGTACTTTTTGTATGAGAGACGATACCGTGAAGTGTAGCGATGTAAACAGCTTGATCTGAATTCGTCTGTTCGGCGCGCTATTGCTACTCGTGTGTGCATTGTTCTCTCCCCTTCTTCGTCTCATCCACTGCTACTTGAAATCTTCCCACGACCGCTACTTTACCACACTTTTTTAGGTGAAAATGCTAGTGTAAGGGACGTGGTCTGGTCATTTTCACTTCACGAGTTGTCGGGAAATGACTTTGTTGACCGCAAGTGCTTTCTGCTCAGACGATGAGGTCAGAAGAAGTTAGATCAAGCTGCTGACGTCGCTGAACTTCAAGGTATGCCCCTTGTCAGATTTTGCACAAATTTTGGTATGTGATTGGCAAATATCCCAACCTACGTGCTCTTAAAGTTTTGTGACAATTCACTCATTTCTACGGATTTTAAACATTGGGGTATCTAACCCATAAATACCTCAATTTCTATTTGAAGTCATCTAGGATAGTAGAAAGATTCCGAAATGCGCTTACCAAAATGGCTCTTATTCTTGACAAGTGCCAGGAACTGCAGACAGTTTTTCTAATGCTGAAAAGTTTGCAATTTCTGAGATACATACCATCAACGAATAACCTTGAAATAACATCATTATTGCACATAGCTAGAGAGCGACCATGTTTGTCGATCGATTTGGAGTTTATTTAAAATCCATCTTCAGGGCAATACAGTAGCTGAGACAACAATTTTTATACATGGATAAATCATGATCAATGCAGTTCACTAAAAGATGCTAAATTAGAAAATTTGCAGAGGCATACACTGTAAACCGTAGACCGACAATTATCCTACAAAATTTCTGACAAAATCAACCGACGATTGTCACCTCCAATATTCTGCGATATCCGACGAATTTGTAGGTTCTCCACCGATATCGAAACAGATGCTTTGTATGCAAATTAACTAAACAAATACTGTTGAATATTGATTGATTTTTTCGATTAGGGATTGCCTGACTTTTGGGCAATCTGTATTATTGTGTGGCGAAACCATGATTTATTTTGACATAATTTAATTAATTACCTACATTGTTGGTAAATTTTAAGCTATAATTCATTGCTATTCATTTTGTCGCTTTTTGTCAGTTATTGTAAGTGTTCAGTGGCAATCATCCTACAAGAACTAACAATGACCGACAAAATAGATTTTGTAGGATAAATGTCTGTCAGTTGTCAGTCAACGGTTTACAGTGTAGATGAAGAGTTCTCATTTATTTGTGGATTCGTACATGATTTTATGCATAGTGTCTCTGCAATGCGGGTGTGAACACTTCTAAACAAAACTTTGAAATCTGTGCCTTTCCAAATGTTCTAATTTTGACATCTTTTAGTGAATTGCGTTGACCATGATTTATCCATGTATAAAAACTGTTGTCTCAGATATTGTATTGCCCTGAAGATGGATTTTAAATAAACTTGAAATCGATCGACAAGCATGGTCGTTCTCTAGGTGAGATCATTGGGCTCATCCAGTTACTAACATTATTATTGATCACATGTAGAATCAGCCAATAAATGAATGAAATAAACAATATGAGCGTGGACTGAATCACAATTTCATGCAGTCAGGACATTAAAATTGATATGTGTTGCTCTGCCTTGTATCATAGAAGGTCATAATTCCAAATCAAGCTGTTGATTTAACATTCTCTACTGTTTCATACTTATCTGGTTGAGCGAGTTTTTTTGATTTATTCGTTTTTTAACAAGAAGTAGGTGGATCTCAGATCTGGTGCACAGTTTTCAGAAAATATGTCAGCTCAAGTTATGCAAACATTAACTTTAACTTGCAAATGATCATAAACATTCCAGGGAGCAACTGGCAACGAGAAATTCAATTTTTATTACCTTCAATTCATTCCACTCTCCGAATCGAAATTGCGATCAAAAATCTCATAAAATGGTTGCAGACAAAATGATAATAATATTATCGAGTTTCGTTACACGACATACAGTGTCACGTAAGCGTTTTGGAAACCTCTCAACAAGCTTCTTTTGTGTGGATTGATAAGTTAACAATGTTCTAGAATATGATGCACTGTTAGATACCCGCATGAGATATTTAAAGTTGAAACCAAGGTCAAGATGTAGGCTAGAACTATTTGTAAGCGTTGGAATAGAAATATTTTATCTGATTTGCTATTAAATAGCGAGATTCCTCAATCAACAAGGAATTAACAAGGAATTCAGCTTATTCCGACAGAGTTCTGACAGATTCCGTTCATTTTGAAAAGACATGGGAAGATGTCCACTGATTATGCAGCTATAACCCGTTGTCACCGCGGTATCGACAGAGCTTTACATGCACGTTACCGAAGCGAGTCAATGCTGACATAGACGGCCTTCATCTGTCATCTTGCAAATTAGCAGATTTGACCATTGAGGCAGGTCGGTCGCGTTTCCACCTGCTTTGGGGATGGTCCTCTACAAAATCAATTTTTGTCAAGACAATTGAGATTTTTCACTGATTACTCCAAACACCAGCGGAACTGATGCAGGTTTTCATTGTTATCATCTGAAATTGAAGCGAAGGACACAGACACTTTCGTCTGCCATGATTAATTCAAAGGCTCAAAATGTGCCGCTTTTTGGAATGATATTTTATGACAACTTTCATATCACGATTATCAATTCAACCATAGAAATCGAATACAGTCATTAAAATTTGAAAGTTTTGTCAATGCTGCTTGCTAGATATATTTGTATTGTGCAAGTAAGTAATTCTTTTGTGCTTTCCGAATCTCTTGGAAACTTTGGGATCTTCTTGACCTATTAGGTCCTGATGTTGTCATTTGGATATCCTTTTCCTGGTGCATTGGAGCGGTCACTTCTGAAGAAAATAGTCTACATTTTGTATAATTGGCAAAATTATGCATAATTAATTAAATATCATCAAAAATGCTTTTAATTGACCTTCAAAGATAAAATGCTGAGCTATTAATGCCTAATTTCTGAGAAATGTCGACTTAAAAACCCTCTAATTCAGTTCTCATCACATAAACTGATGTAGTACTATATTTGACGAAAACACTGTTCAGTTTTTGTTTGAAGTAGCTATTGCGGTTCCCAATATGTAGAATTGATATTTTCCAGTCTTAAATCTGTGATATTAGAAAAATTGCAGAAAAAAGCAAGATTGATCTCAGACTACCAAGGAGAATTTGCATCGATCACTGTACCTCATAAAAATTTGTTTCAAATTTACTGCACATTGTGACATTTTCATTTATTCAAAGCTATCTATTTTTGTGACTATGACTACATTCTGACAATTTCTCTTAATCAGAAATTTACTTTTCTGAATGAAAGATTTATCTGTATCCTTATGCCACTATCTGGATTATGAATGCCCGTATCGCATCAGAAAGGGCGGATTTTGAATTCAAAGTACGCCCAGTTGATAACGAATACTTTTACAAGATAATAGGTAGCAATCGGTAATCAGAAATCAGAGATACATGTGCACAATAATACGTACAAATTATGATGAAAAATTACAGACTATTATACTATATAAAGATTAGTGATTAACTGCATTACAAGTAGTGGAATGATGATGAATATTGACAATGAGCATCGCAAATGTGGTGAGGAACAATGCCCAAGATACTTAACCCTATCTGACCTGGGCTACTTTTAACTGTCTCAGCCTGGGGAGGGGCCGATTCGGCCCCCCCTCAGATTTCCTAAACTAAATTCTCAAATTTAATGAAATTACATGCATACTATATTTCGGGCATGATCTTTTCAGTGGTGGAGTCGGTTTTTCAAAACTTTAATTTCTCCATGCTATAAATAGCAATTCAAAATTTGAAAGTGCATTTTTTACAAATTTTAGATACTTTTTATTGTTGCAAAACCAATCGCTTCGGAATGTTAAAAATACTAAAACATAACGCGAAAGGGTTCTATCTGGCATGTTTCTTGCTATATCAATGCTAATTTATTGATTTTATTCATACATGTATAATAATGCTGTATGAATAGTATTTCAAATTTCAAACATTGAAACAGTAAAAAGTCTTTTTTTTCATGTGCGAGAATTTCATTCCAAATTGGCTATCTATCATTAGCTAGAATATATTATCACTCTTATTCTTATTCTATTACTCTTATTCTTTTGTTCTCTGGTCCTGTCTGTTTGACTCACCAGTTATCCAGCTACTGGCTAGCTCCTCAGTTTTAACTTAGTTCTTTCGTTCTGAGGAGGGCTGTTCTTCCAACCCTTTTAAACCCTGCCCTTCTGGCTCGGTTTTGTTTGGTTGCCGGTCCCTCCTCCGGTTTTTTTTGGGTTTCTCTTTTTTCGATGTCTGAGGAGCCTGCTTTTGTACTGGTATCTGGTGGTCTCTTTGATTGAACTGGGTTCAAATCTTTGCTTGAACTTTTAAAATCAACACAAGACTCCGTATTTTTGTGGTATTTCCTTTTTGCAACTGCAAATAGTCTATCAAGATTTGAAGGCAATAGAATGAGCAGCAACAACGCCTTGTGCGACGATATGCCAAGTGGCATAAAAATGGTTCATTGGAATGTCTGTAGCATGTGCCCTACTGGTGATAACACAACCCTGGACCAATTGAAAATGACTTTGTCTTCAGGAGGTAAGACCTGTCATGTGTTGGGCACCACGGAGACATGGTTGAATCACAACTATGGCGACGGGGAGATATTGATCAATGGCTACCACAGGCCTCTCAGAAAAGATCGAGCGAATAAAGGTGGGGGTGGAGTATTGATGTACATTCAAGAAATGTATGGCTATGTCCGGAGAGCAGATCTTGAAGATGACAACCTTGAAGCGATATGGGCGGAGATCAAATGTCAAAGTGGAAAACCCTTATTGATTTGCACCGTCTATCGACCTCCAAACGAACCATTGACGGCTTGGTTAGACGCATTTGATATCATTATCGCAAAAGCTTTTTTAGAGAATAAAAGCTTATTAATTATGGGAGATTTGAATGTCAATGATTGTGTCAGAAATGATGAATTTAGTAAATTGGAAAATCATTTCATGTTATACTCAATGAAGCAAATGGTGAAGGAACCCACTCGAGTCACGACTTCGAGTTCATCCATTATCGATCATATGTGGATCTCTGATGATCTGTTGATCCGTGGTGTCAAGGTCCCCAAGATTGGATTAAGTGATCATTTTCCAACATGTATTTCAATAAGTGGAAGGTTCCGAGGTGGCAACATGCACAAGGTGATATCCTACCGGTCGTACAAAAATTTTGACGGGATCGCCTTCAAGCAGGATCTCCAAACTGTACATTGGTCTGTTTTAGACATGTTTGATGATCCGAACGACGCTCTCGCACTTTGGCACAAGATGGTAATGGAGGTTATCAATAAACACGCACCAATACGTGAAAAAAGAATCAAAAGAGACTGGCAACCCGAGTGGTTCACGAAAGAAATTAGAGAATTGATGCGAAAGCGCGATTACAACAAAGCCAAGAAAGAGTACGATCTTTATCGTCTCTATAGAAACAAATGTGTTGCTCTTATTCGCAAAGCGAAGCAGGACCACTATACGAATCTTATAGAGACCAGTGCAACAGACACCAAAAAGTTGTGGAATCACCTGAAAGGTCTGGCGCCATCAAAGAAGTCCGCTACCATAACATCTATGAACATAAATGGCAATCTATCAGAAAATCCCACCAAAATTGCAGACGAATTAAACAAATTCTTTGTGACTGTGGCAGAAAGACATTCTACAAAAGCCAATGGCCATGGCATAAGCAACATTCTAAATACGCTGCGTCTGTACGTCTCCAGGTTCAGTCCGGATCAGTTCCAAATACCTCAAATTACCATTTGCGAAACTGAATGTTTGATCAAAGAATTATCGTCAAATAAAGCAACTGGATTGGACAATATTCCTCCCAAGTTACTCAAGTTGGGCTGTGTAGAACTGGCACCATCATTGACAACGATTATCAATTTGAGCCTAACTTCTGGAATCTTCCCCAACATGTGGAAGCAAGCCCGCGTATCTGCAGTACACAAGAAAGGCGATGTCAATGACATGGAAAATTACAGGCCGATATCAGTGCTACCAATAACAAGTAAAATCATCGAAAGGCATGTACACAAACATTTATATCTGCATATGCATCCGATGTTGCATGTCTCCCAATCTGGTTTTAGAGAAGGTCATTCATGTGAAACAGCTTTAATCAATATGTTGGATCAATGGACGAAGAGCATTGATGATGGTGATTTGAATGCAGTTATAATGTTGGACCTTAAAAAGGCCTTTGAGTTGATAAATCATGAGCTTCTGTTGGAAAAACTTTTGGCCTATAACGTCTCAGAGCTTTCATCTACTTGGTTCAAATCCTACTTGCAAAACAGGTACCAAGTTGTGTCTCTTCAAAATGGACTATCAGACAAGCTCTCAGTACCCAGCGTAGTGCCTCAGGGGTCTATAATCGGCCCACTGCTCTTTATCATCTTTGTCAACGACCTACCCTTACATCTATCTGCCAGCAATATCGTTGACATGTATGCTGATGACACAACCATTACTACCACCGGAAAATGCCTAGATGATGTGAAGGGCAATGTTGATACTCTAGTCAATGAGGCGGAGTCCTGGTGTAAGGGCAACTGTATGGCACTGAACATGGAGAAGACAAAGGGCATGCTTATTACAACTCGGCAAAAACGGCGGCGACTCAGTAAGGATGAGATAACCACATTCTCCCAAAGAATATCTTTGACTGACAAGCACAAAGTCCTTGGAGTTATAGTCGACCAAGATCTGACATGGAATGAGCACGTTCAATATGTTGCTCGGCGTGTGAGCAGCTATGTTGCCTTGTTGAGAAGGATAAAGCAATTCTTGCCAATTCGTGTGCGGAGAATCTTCTTCATGGCCTACATACAATCTTGCTATGACTTTTGTTTATCGGTGTGGGGTGCTTCCTGTCACATAACGAGAATTGAGAAACTCCAAAAGCTTGCAATCAGAGTTGTGCTTGATCGCCCAAAACGTGAAAGCTCCAAACCTTTATTCAAAGAAATGCACATTATGCCCATGAGCACTCGAGTCGACTTTAAGCAGACTCTACTTGTGTATAAAGCCCTAAATCAGTTAGCACCAACTTATTTACAACGCATGTTTTTACGCAAGGAACAAGAGAAAAAGACACGATCTGTAACACAAGGAGACCTGTGTATTCCCAAAGTTAGAACCAAACTAAGAAAGATGACGCTTGTGGTTCGAGGTGCAGAACTCTATAATTCCTGCAATCGTTGTGTCCGAGAGGCTGACAGTGTTTTGAAATTTAAGCGAAACTATATATGTGATTTCTTCAAAACCTTCTAATTGATGTTCATTCTCTTTTATCTACCTAATCATGTTTTTCTGTATGCTAGAGGACTATTGTAAATTAGCTATTGCTACCAGTGTTATCCTCTTAAAATAAAGATTTTATTATTATTATTATTATTATCACAAAGAAACCTAAATGAAGACAAATACGCAATTATTACAATGATGCGTTTTTCAAAAAGTTTCATTACTCGTGTAAAAAATGAGAAAATGTTCATTATTCTACTATTTATTCATGAGTAGTATATGGAGGATATAAGACTAAAACGCATTCAAATAGTATCCCAATATCATACTATAAAAATCATTGATGTTATCAAAATCATTAATTTGTGTCTATTATGCAACACTACATTAATTTATTCGAGAAAAAGTTTGAAATGAGAGCAGAAAGTAAATTCCAACAATTTTTAGGCGTCGTAACTAGTTTTCATTTAGCTCGTACGGTCAAAATATTTGGCCAAAATTAAATCTTTTACCCGAAAAGATGCGCAATTAAATATTAGGAAAAGTCCCGGATGGTAGACTTCTCACACAATGACGTTCAGCTGTGGGATTAAAAAGTATCTAGGGCGGGGCCAAACCCCTCCTCCCCAGGCCAGATAGGGTTAATTCGAGTACAAATATATTTTTTCATTGTGTGTCGTTGACAATGTGAACATTACATTTTGCACATTTACTGTTCATGAAAATAATTCCAATAACATGGAAATACTGTAAGGTGTATTCATCGCTATCTTCACTAGGCGCTGAGATCATCGAGTATTGGATATAGAGAATTTCGTTGAATTTGTATTAGAAAGTTTCTCAGACTCCTGAAGGGCTGTATTGAAAATTTCAAATAGACGAAGTTCAATCGCTCCGCATTTCACTTGCATAGTTTCGTCTTCCTCAAATTCTTATTTTAGCTTCAAACATTAAGGACTGAAATTAAATCAAATATTTTCAACAAGCGTCAGTGAGCAGATCTTACCGTTAATCCTGAGATTGCTAATGTTTTGAGGATGATTGAGGTTTTTGCTTGCACTACTATTTTAAAAATGGAATAGCATCGATTCTATTTGGTGACATTATTGCAAAATGATTGATAGCTATTGAAACCCCTTATACACTGTAAACCGTTGACTGACAATTGACAGACATTTATCCTACAAAATCTATTTTGTCGGTCATTGTTAGATCTTGTAGGATGACTGCCACTGAACACCTACAATCTGACAAAAAGCGACAAAATGAATAGCAATGAATTATAGCTTAAAATTTACCAACAATGTAGGTAATTAATTAAATTATGTCAAAATAAATCATGGTTTCGCCACACAATAATACAGATTGCCCAAAAGTCAGGCAATCCCTAATCGAAAAAATCAATCAATATTCAACAGTATTTGTTTAGTTAATTTGCATACAAAGCATCTGTTTCGATATCGGTGGAGAACCTACAAATTCGTCGGATATCGCAGGATATTGGAGGTGACAATCGTCGGTTGATTTTGTCAGTAATTTTGTAGGATAGTTGTCGGTCTACGGTTTACAGTGTACAGATGCGCACTCTATGTGGATTGCAGCAGTGACGTCATACATAAGACGCTCGGAGATACCCGGACTGCTGAAATTTTGACAGCTAACTCCTGTTTCCTCCTATTTTTTCCTATTTCCAATGAATCTCAAATGTCACATATTGTCATGCTTATTGGCGATGGACTGTGCATTTTGTGATACATGGGTTATGTTACTAAAAATGGTCGTTGTCTTAACAATGCGGCTCCACGTTGTGGAAAAAGGGCTCACATCTCGTTTTGCTCAATGTTTCCACATGTAATTACTTCTGATATGAAAAGGGCAACTATCTTCTATAATCCTTATATTTTGTAACTTCTGAAATGGAGAGAGTGTCCAACAACATCCACAACCATATACAAGTAATTTTCAAGATAGGTAGTTACGTGTCGAAATCAAGCTGAATAATGAATTCTCAATAGCACAAAGCAAAGCTCGCACAGTATCTCCGCAGCACCTCAGACGATGTGTGGATACGCCACTGCTCTTGTACTTGCCTTGGACAGTGTTAACGATGTAAGTTTCAAGTGGATCTGTTAGAAAGAAAGTCAACGAGTTTCAGTAATTCTCAGTAAAAAGAAGTAGTAGTTCTCCGTCGTTTCTACTTTGGTCAGTTTAACGAAACTGAAAAGTGTGCCACTGTCGGTACTTCCGCACTAGTGTTCTCCAAGGACGATGTATACTAAGTCTTTTGTTCTCTTAATTTGCAATCTCTGTTGAACAAGATGAAGGTTGCTGCAGTTTATGCTGGAATACGCAGTCCGCCCTTTTCGTGTTGCTTCACCCAACAAGAACATGCGCTGAAAGGATATCGACGGTTGCGCTTGACTCTAGGTACACGGACCTCGTAGGATGCGTGCATACAAAATTAGTGCCGACAGTCTGAAACTGTGCAATATGCAGGCTGTTTGCACACATCCTCACAGTCTTCATCGCAAGTCTCTATTTAATAAAGCCTTTTTCCTCTTGGATCGACATGATTAATAGAATGACATTTCATCCATGTGCTCGACGCCTGAGGTCATCGACTTATGTCATGGCTTGCAGATGAGCTCCACATTAATGTCTTCAAGAGCAGAACTTCCCTTTGACATCCTTCTTCATTATCATATCTATTGCAACCGGAAGCAGCAGGAAGCATAAATTAGCATAAATTAGCATCACAATGATCTCGTGACATCTACAGATTGCTTAAAGATGTCAAAAGTGATTCTGATGTAGCTTAAGTAGGCCCATAATTCAAGTCAAATTGACATACAGTCAATGTGAACAGTCACGACTATTTTTGAGCGCTTAAATTGCATTTTTTGTCGAATATGAAAAATTTCTTTATTTTAATAAATTAGAATGGGCTATTAAAGGCAACCATCGGTAAGATACTGCGGTAACACTGACGGTTTCATTGAAATTATGGTAATGAAATATCAAGTTTAGTATGCAATCGTCATGCCTACCCCATGCGTGCTGTGTACATTTTTGATACTGACATCAGAAAATAATGATTGTAAATTTACAGCAGTAGCGCTGTTCAAACAGTGCGGAGCCCACTTCTGTTGTGATCCATTATCAAATGTCGCTGCTCCGTCTCGTCAGTGATTGGCATCAAATCCGATAAGGGAACATCGCTACGTTAAAAATAGTGGATAGTAGGGAACTCGCTGATCGTTTATAGACCCATGCAAGCGGCATCATTTCATGTTTGACGTCAGCGTTACACAAAAACAGCATTTCAGAATAACTCTCCTGTGGTGCCTATTTGAACTGATACGTCGAGGTGTTTTAGAGCGTAAATATTAACAGGAATCAGCAAAGTCTATCAGACCTTTGTCAAATAATCGACATCGCATGCAATAGATACTGACACAATCTGCACGGCAGAGAATGAGAGTGTGCGCGTGAATGTCAGCTGAATTTCAGCTATTTATAACTTTCATGTCAACAACACGATCACATCAGCAGTACAACAGTTTCATTATCGTGTCGCAACAGAGCGGTATCTCACCACCATGAATATCGACGGTAAATGTGCAAGAACGCTCTTCAATTTACGATCTGACTTCGTTCACCTCAACTGCGGTTCTCATGGAGCTTGCCCTCGTGAAGTGACAGAGAAAAGGAATAGTTTGATCGACGAGATGGATAAGGAGACAGACCTTTGGTTTCGAGACAAATTCCATCAACACTTTCATGCAGCAGCGAATCTCGTAGCCGACACTTACAACGCTGAGAGAGCACAAATAACGCTGGTGGAGAATGCTACGACTGGAATCCATTGCATCTTGCGAAGTCTCAATCTTGGGCCGAATGACACCATCATTGTTACGTCATTCACTTACGGTGCTATCCGAATGCAATGTGAAGACGTTGCTCAACAAAATGGGGCTACTTTGCATTCATTCGACATCAAATTTCCTTTCACACACGAATCAATCATCAGTCAATACGAGAGTGAACTGAAACGCATTAATAATGAAGGACGGAGAATCGCAATAATTGATCATATTACTAGTTTCGGCTCCCTTTTGATGCCTGTTGACGAAATCGTTAAGCTGTGTAAAGAAATGAATACTCTGTCTCTCGTCGATGGCGCACATGCACCAGGTCAACTCACTCCTGAGAGAATCAACCTTCGAGGATTAGATCCAGACTTCTATGTGGCAAACCTCCACAAATGGGCGTTTGTTCCTCGAACCTGCGCCTTCCTCTTCGTTTCCAAGCGATTTCTAGATATCATCCGACCACAAGTTGTGTCGTTTCTCCATCACAAGTCGTTCAGACAACGATTTGCAGTACGTGGGACATTTGATGGAACGGTCATTGCAACCATTCCAGCGGCATTTCAGTTTTCAGAAAAATGTGGCGGAGTGCAGGGTATACAGAGCTACGTGACGCCTTTATTGAGGACTGGTGTTCAGATCGTTGCTGACAGACTTGGAGGTGGTTTAATTTGTGATCCGGAATATTCTGCTCCTTTTATGATATCTCTCTATCTCGGTCAGAAATTCGACGAAAAGATGTCCTTACTGAAACCCATAACACAGCAAATGTTTGGAAAAACACTTCACAAACTTCTACGTGAGGATTATAAAATAGTCTGTCCAACCATAAGTGTTATAAACAATCGTGTTGCTATGAGGATTTCTGGATTTATTTTCACTGAGCTCGAAGATTTTCATAAATTAGCTGATGGGTTAGAAGCGCTAGAATTCAAACTGAGAAGTATTTCGAAGGAAGATGTGGAATCGTGGCTTCACGAAGACGATCCAATGAATGACAAAGTCTATTTAGAACTGTCACCGAATGAATTTCGCTGATGGAGACATGCACAGGCCAATGATCTAGTTCAATTCAATCAAAACCTTGCAACGGTGGCAAAGATGAATCAGTAGCATCGGTGCTGATAAGTTTAAAACTTCTAATTTTTTATGACTTTCTCAAACTTTCCCCGATTGAAGATTTCATTCCATTTCAACTGCTTCATAGAATTTAACTTTCCTTGCTCACAACATGTTTGACCTACAGCTGGTTAAAGCGCTCTAATTTTTTCAATGCACTCAGTTCCCCTGTTCATGTGGCCAATTTATGCTCACTCAAATCTACTTGCTCATTTTAACTTAGCGCTGCTATGATCAGTCTAGACACTATAAACCGTTGACTGACAATTGACGGACATTCATCCTACAAAAACCTATTGTCGGTCATTGTTGGTTCCTGTAGGATCATAGCAACTGAACACCTACAATGTACAATAACTGACAAAAAGCGACAAAATGAATAGCAATGAATTATAGCTTAATTTATATGAAAAATGTAGATAGTTAATTCAATTATGGAAAAATAAATCAGTTAGAGCAGTATATTTCGCAAAAAAGCGAATGTTCAATATTCTCCTACCAGCACTATGAAATTTAATTCCAAGATTGCATAAAATTGAGCAAAAGTACCCTATAGAATATCGGATATCAATCTTCACAAACTATTAAGAAAATGATAACCGACAAAAGCCTACAGAATTCCATCGATGGAGAACCTACAAATTCGTCGGATATCGCAGGATATTGGAGGTGACAATCGTCGGTTGATTTTGTCAGTGACTTTGTAGGATAGTTGTCGGTCAACGGTTTACAGTGTATGTGCTTATTGAGTTTTTCACCGATGTGATGTCTTCAATCCTGTGTACTGTCAACCTCTCACTACCAAGCACATACGAAGGATGCATACAGTTACCAAAATGTCTTTCTGTTGTCTTTAATCAGCGAATCATAGAGAGATTTGTTCGTATCGCTACATGCCAAGCTTACACGAGCATATACAAAAGAAAGTCAATATTCGTAGGAAAATACATACCGAATTTCTGTAAAGATACGAGAATCTAGTATCAATTGCTAGTTTCAAACTACGAGTATATGTGAATTTAGTACTAATTTGCATGTCATTTTCGTATCCATCATTTTAGAGTGATAGATGATATTTAATCAAAGCTTCTTAAAAGAATCAATGATTTGTGTTTTACAATTTTTGAAGCTACCTTCGTCTCTCAATTCTCTTCTGATTTTGTCATTCTGATTTCTGATTCTGAGTCACTTGTCAGAAATTTTCTCTTAACTTGAGGGGTTACATACTGCTTTGAGGAATTATCAATTTAGAGACAACGCAACAGACCATCGTTGCTAAAAAGGCCTTATGGCGTTTCATCAAAAAATAATGTAATTTCCTATAAAAATTAGAGAAACTGAATGCATGAGTGAGAAGACAGCATCATTTTTTAACTTTTCGTCTAATTCTCTCGACTTATAGCTTTACACTATCCATTAATTTTACTTAATCTGCACAATTTGACGTCAGTGCTGCTCATGTTCTTCTAAACGCCCACTTCCCAATAACTGAAATAACAACAACTTCAAAAGATCCACTTTTTGTCACTCCATTCATCAAACTCTTATTACGAAAAAAGAATAAACTCATGAAAAAGAGTAAAATTGACTTGGAGAACGATATTACAATAAGGATAAATAAATTAATCATCGAAAACAATAGCAAGAAATTGAAAAATGCTAATTCAAAAGACATATGGTCTGAAGTTCGAATTATTACTGGAAAAGTGAAAAACGAAGCATGTAAAAATCATAACTGTTTTACTTCTGATGAGTTAAACTATCATTACTCTAAAATTTCAACAGATGTTAACTATGTGAGCCCGAATTTGAAAGACGTACCAAAATCTGGTACGTGTTCATTTTCAATCATTGAACTTCATAGTGCATTGATTAAACTCAAAAATACTTCTGTTGGTCCTGTTGGCATACATACCATCATGGCTTTTGCGCTTAGGAGCTGACCACTTTGCGAAGCAGTGTCCATGCTCATCAAAAGATCTATTAAGGATAGTCATGTTCCACAACAATGGAAAAATGCCACTATTAAGCCCCTACCGAAAATCTCCAAACCTACCAAAGAAGCTGACTTTAGACCCAACTATAATACATCAGTCCTTTCTCGCACAATCGAGAGACTAATGGCTAAGAATTTCCTTTATAAGGCTCTTGAGAATATTGAGCAATTTGATAACCAATATGCATTTCTACAAACGGTTAGTACGACTGCTGCACTTGTTGCTCTGGCGCAATAAATTACGACTGCTCTTGAATATAATGATTACAAGCAGGTTTTATCCCTTGATTTTAGTAAAGCATTCGATACTATACGTCACGTCAACCTTTTTTAACAGCTAAGTCGTTTTAATCTGTCAACTGAACTCTTTAATTGGATGGTTGATTTTTTTACTGAACGTCGTCATAAGACACTATTCCAAGATGAAATCTAAATTGATATAACAATAAATGCCGGAGTAATCGAAGGTTCAGTCCTAGGTCCATTTGCGTTTACTGTTGCCACTTCTGACATTAAACCAATCATAACAGAAAATCTGATAATCAAATACGCTGATGATACGTACATTCTAATGCCACCATACGAGGGGTGATTGAAAAGTTCGCGGCCCGATATAGAAAAAAGCATATTTCGCATACGATACATATTTATTTTTCGACATAATCGCCCCTACAATCAACGCACTTAGCCCAACGGTGCTGCAATGCGCGGATCCCTTGCTCATCGAAGTGTGAGTCTTTGGAGTCAAGATACTCCTCAACGGCCTCCATGACGTCACTGTTGGATGCGAAGTGCTGACCACTGAGCTCCAATTTCATTTTTGGGAAGAGATGAAAGTCCGATGGTGCCAGATCAGGAGAATAGGGTGGATGGGAAATGATGTCAAACCCACAACCTTGGATGGCAGACATGGCGGTAGCGGAGGTGTGAGCAGGCGCATTGTCTTGATGGAAGAGCACGTCTTTCGTGCGCTTCCCTCTCCGCTTGATCTTGATCTGCACTCGTAACTGCTGCAACAAATGAGTAATTGTCCGACCAGTCTCTAGGAAGTCCAACAACAAAACACCCTTCGAATCCCAAAAAATGGAGGCCATGACCTTTCCCGCGGACCTGATGACCTTGGCTTTCCGCGGAGTTGGTGATCCTGGGTGCTTCCATTGTTTTGATTGTTCTTTCGACTCTGACTGAACCCAAGTCTCATCCATCGTAATGAACCGGTCCATGAAATTTTCAGGATCTCTTACGAACAGCGCCAGGTTGTCCCTTGAGATGAGAAAGCGGGCTAGTTTGTTCTCTGGTGTGAGCAGTCGTGGTACCCATCGAGCGGAAACTTTGTTCATGCCAAGTTCATGATGGATGATGTTATGGACACGCTCTTGTGAAATCTTCAGTTCGAAGGCAATCTTTCGCTCGGTTGTACGGCGATAATCAAGAATAATCTTTTGAACATGATCGATCACATCTTCTGTGCTCATTGTCACTGGTCTTCCATAACAGGGATCATCTTCCCAGCTCTCTCTTCCTTGCTTGAATTCTGAAGCCCAATTCTTGACTGTGGTGTAGGGGAGCCTTCTCACCAAGTGTTCCAACCATATCATCATGAATCTCCTTTGGTGTGAGTCCTTTCAAGCCGAGATAACGAATGACAGCTCGATTTGAAACGTGATCCATCTTACGCAACACTTATCTGGCTAACTGACTGACAAGTTAGTAACTGAAGTTAAGTAGCTGTGGTTTACCAACAGTTCATCGGATCGACTGATCACTCGTCATGCGCCGTCAGCACATTCCATTGTATCAATCCACATGTGCATAATGGCCTGGCTTTAAGCTTTCTATGTCAGGCCGCGAACTTATCAATCACCCCTCGTATTTAATATTGCATAAGAAATCTGCGTTTCACACCACTTAAATATGTATTAAAATTTTAATGTACACAGGAATGATTTACGAAAATTATCCTCTATAAAACGATCATATACTTTTTGATAGGAACACATTTTCCTTAAGAAGCAGAATCCCATGATATAAAGATTTTGCAATGTGATGACAATCTACCTATGAACTCTATACATATACTTGTGTAGGAGGGACTAACTCTACTGGCACAGGCCTGTACAAATCCTGATCTCTCTCTCTCTCTCTCTCAAAATTATTGACTTCAGTTGGGGCCTTTGTTTTCACCTTTCATAACTCAAAAAGTGCAATATTAGAACTTGAAAGCATCAGATCGTGGGTATATAAATGCAATCTGAAATTGAATGAATCAAAATCTAAAGAAGTCATCTTCAGAAGACCCAGATCAAAGGCGAATCCTGCCCTGATTCCAAATATAAATCGTACTAATGAAGTTAAGATTCTTGGAGTCACTTTCATTGTTACGATAAGTACAAGTAAGCATGTCCAAAAAACAAGAAAAAATTGTAATAATAGTCTCTATGCTATGAAAATCATACGAAGTCGAGGTGCTAGCAAAAAAGATGTATGCCAAGTCTATGACGCCCTTATTATAAACATAGAAATTGACAACAATAAGACCTCTAGAATGGAAATTAAGCTTCATGCAATGCACAATAACGGCACATAAATCGCACGCATTTTCAATTAGATGCACCTGCCAACGTCTGCATCATTGGGTTAGAATCAGTCACATGAGTAAATCGAAGCTTTTAATTGGCTCTTCATGCCCCAACTTAGTTCCCTCGGATGTGCCGCGACCTTGAGTCAATTTCCATTCTAGCGAACTTCAGATAAACAGTTTATTTCTATGATTATAAATATACTACTCTACGCGGTTCAGAGCTGGTGGGGATTCACCTCAGAAGCTGATAAGACTCGTATCACGAAATTTGTAAAGCGTTGCATTCGACTTGGTTTCTACAAACCTGATGCAGATATTTTGAACGATTGAGAAACAGGATGATAAGTTACTTAAGAAGATCATGAAAGACAAGAACCATGTTCTTCACAAATTCCTCCTGGACTTAAAAGAAAGTGGACATAATCTTCGGCAGCGCCATCACAATTAACAGATTAAATCTTGTACAACAAATAACACAAGAACCTTTTTCATGCAATGCTTGCATAAACTGTAGTTGAAATGCTTGACTTCAACATTTATTGAATACTCTTATTTGCCATATACCAATTTCTTATAATCATACCTAACTTGTTAGCTTAAAACCAATGTGCGTCTGTCATTTTGGAAATAAAACACATATATCATCATCATTATTATTATATCATCATGTTATGAAATATCTGCAGGAATGTTAACGGCTTTTCTGTTTTCTTTTCATGACATCGGTGAGAGTTGACAGAAGGATAGTGGCGTGAACTTTTTTGTAACGCTCAAGAGTTGTTGCACCTGTTTTATTATGATTTCGTTTTTTATTATATTTAATAATATGAAGGTATGTGTGCTTAGCATTTTCCTCCCTATTGGAGTTTTCACCGCCTAGCACACATGTAGAGATGGATTGCATCTCACTAGATATCTGCGCTGGCTTTACGGAGACTCTAAGTTGATTTGAGCTATGTTTCGTGAAATGCTATGGTTAGTAAGAAAGGGTAACGAGATATGTACAGTATGTAATGACGGGAGAGCTTTTGAAGGGTTTTGAAGGTTGTCGGCGACTAGAAGTGATGGCATATAAGTAAAGGCTTTGA
The DNA here is from genome assembly GCA_907163375.1 of Prostheceraeus crozeri. Classification (NCBI taxonomy): domain Eukaryota; kingdom Metazoa; phylum Platyhelminthes; order Polycladida; family Euryleptidae; genus Prostheceraeus; species Prostheceraeus crozeri. The sequence goes on from CAJQUW010005451.1 coordinate 40,457, forward strand.
ATTTGGACGGGGTCGACGGCTGAAGATCTACCGAGGGGCGACGTGTCTAGCAGCAGGTTAACATCTACGGATGGAGTGATGCCAACGAAGAGTCGGTGACGAGGTAAGATCAGCGCTAGTTAGACCAAGGTGTGTAGTCACTGACAGTAAAGTAAGTTTCAGGGACGGTAAGATCTGTGTCTGGTCGCTGATTAACACTTAAGTGTTTTTGGGGTGTAAAGTTTGGGAAAGCAACTTCTATAAAGTCAACTCACATTTGCAAGAGCTTATTAATATCCATAAGCCTGAAAGACTAAAAGAGAAAGAATAATATCAAGTCTGAAAGTAAAAGAATAAAGTTTTATTCGAAGAGATTACGACTTCTGTAATTTGGCCTTTTAACAGGGATAAAGTGGTAAAAAGTTGTAACATATCATTTCTGAACGTTTTGACTTCTAAGTCTTGCAATTCATATGTGGCACTTCGGCAGTATTTGCTCATGCATTTATAAATTTGCTTACATTGTGATAATGTCATAGTTATCAATCGTGGACGAATGAATGTGACATTGATGTCAAGACTGACTAACTCCGCAATGACAAAGTACATGTACAATGTACATATCAATCCACCTCCTTGGTAGATGCTAATAATTGACATTGTGTCTGTTTTGCAAATATGTTAAGGCAACTATCTGAAGTCTTCTACAGTATACCTACTTATCTTATTAGGAAATACAAGTTTATAAGTACTTTCTGATGGAAAAACTGTAAAGTTCACGAATAAGATAATTGTCATTTATAAATATTGCTTATATTGTTTTACTTTGGTCATTAAAAAAGTAATAAATATTACAAATATACATTCAGAGTCACAAAGTCTTTTGATTTAATAACTGAAATTGCTTTTTACTGTTTTTCGTCTATTGCCACACGGGCCTCGAATACATCCCGGGCCTTTCTTTTTGCTTCTCTCCCAAACATCAATGATATCCCTAGAACGTGATTCCGATTCAACTTTTACAAAACTCTGATCTGAGTCAACATTAGATTTACAGACAAAGAAATATTAAAGTAAACAAAATTAAATACTTAATGTACGTACAGAGGACCAAGGAAATCGCCGCAGGTAAAGCATCAATCAGATCTTCATAGGCTACAGATTTCTCATTTTCTTTGCGATATACCGATATTTTTTCGCAATTGGGGGAGCAATCTTTTTCGCACCTTAGCCGCTCAAGAGTAGTCGAGCTGTGTTGATCAGAGTATATCTTATATTGTTATGGCACACAGATGATTGAGTGACAAGGTGTTCGTATCATTTCTGGCATTTACACTCATCGTTTGAAGTGTGCTTGCTGCTGCAGCTTTACTGATTTCAAGATTCTTTGTCGTAGTCAATGGGATAGTGAATTATTAATTAATGAATCGATTTTCATTCAAGATCGCCTGAAATTATATCCATAAGATCAAATCTTCCTTCTTCTCCCAAACACAAGGATGAGCTGTATAGAGAGACATCAGAAAACTGAACCTATACTTATACGTCTGTAACAAATGTGTCAAAATGTAGATGAATTTATAATCGAATACTTTATCTAAATATATATTCAAATTATTACAAGAGCGCATATGCAGCAAATGTTCATAATTAAGGAGTCTAACGCATGGAACACGGTCGCATGAACTCTGACAGCATACTTTAGCCAAGTAGGTATATGCTATAGTTGATAATATGAAAGCGACTTCTATTTAAGATGAAGAGGTAGGACCAGACTTACGAGGGGTGATTGATAAGTTCGCGGCACAGAATTAGACAGGTCGTCTCTTCTTCCGTTTGACTAGAAGGGAAACATTGGAACATGTAACGTAAATGAAATGGCACAATCTGCTGACTAAATACCATAGCAATCGAACAATGAGCAGCCAGTTCAACATTAAACACGCCAAATTGTCCAAAGTTTCAGTGACTGTTATCAACCAGATCACACAGCAAAGAGACACAGTCGATGTCAAGTTCTACAGAGAAGTTTGTGAACGTTTTTTCATGCGCCTGCTAACTTTTTTTAAAATGATCGGAGGACCCAACATTATCGAGAAAACTTTTGCGCAATGATCTGAATTCTTCGAATCTGAAGGAGTCGTGGCGATCGGAGCATTTTGAAGGAATTCACGGCAATCCGCAAGCGACGCACGACTTTTTTCCTATCTCTGTAAGGTATTAAAAATTTCTTTTTGCCCACTTATTAAGTTCCTGAATGTGCCATCTGTTTGAATCAGTTTGCACTTCTAGCAAAGTGATACGGTTAAACACTCTAATTCTGTGGTTCGCGGCTTGACATAGAAAGCTTAAAGCCAGGCCATTATGCACATGTGGATTGATACAATGGAATGTCCTGACGGCGCATGACGAGTGATCAGTCGATCCGGTGAACTGTTGGTAAACCACAGCTACAGATTGTTTCATAAAAAATGGATCACCCTTAAACATCGCCTTAACTTCAACTTTGTCTAACTCCGCCAAACTTGAACGAATTTCTCTGAAATTTGGAAGATATGTCAGTTGTGCTTACTAATATCATTGCTGGAAATTTCAAGCATGAATATTGAGTTGTTTTCCTGCTATAGATAAAAAAAGTAGTAGATAATTTGATCTTCATTTAGCAATGTTACACAAAATCATACCTCACTCTTATAAAATTACATTTGTTTCCTTTGTTATGTAACATGTTGTTCTACAAGCCAAAAGCTATCAAGCAAAACAAAAATAAAGAAAATCGGTCAATCAGAGACAGTATAGCACCATTATTCATCAACAACAATGTAACTGCTACATGTGATTAACTGGACTTCATGTTCCATACCTTCCTGATTTCGTTGCGGTGGTGTTGGCAGCACTCCTGATTGCTTTCAGCTAGAAATCTATCTCTTACCGGTTGAAAACAATACAAAGCACAAGTGAACAATAACGAGATCGCATTCACAAAAGGCAAATTGTCAGCCTTGCTAGAACTAGGGTTTTCTTTGCGAGCTACAAGCAAGCGACTAAATGTCCCTTACACAAATGTGCATCGATGGCATAATGATGATTTTCGACTCTATCGTAAAGAGGGCTCTGGCCGTCCACGCAAAACATCCAAACGTAGAGACCGCCTAATTTTGAGATTTGTTAAAGTTGATCCAAGTCTCTCGTTAACTGAGATGGCTACACTAGACTCGTCTATTTCTAAGTCCACTATCCGTAGAAGACTTATTGAGTCGAATTTCAAGAGCTGTAAGAGGCCCTCTCAGATCGAATTATCAGATCAGCATACAAAAAGACGTCTCAGATGGGCAATGACTCATTGTCACTGGCGAAATCAATGGGATCGGGTTGTCTGGTCTGATGAGGCATCAGTCCGTCTGAAGGATAGGGATGGTCGATTGAGATTATGGATAAAATTTGATCAGGAAATTCCGAGACATTTACATCGTCCGCGGGTACAAGGTGGTGCGACTCTACTGATTTGGGCTGGCATTTGGACCAATGGCCGCTCTGAACTACACATACAGCAAGGAACCATGAATTCTGAACGCTGTGTGAATGTTTTACGAATGAACATTGGCCAAATGACAGATCAACTTGGTGATCCATCGACTTGGTTATTTATGGATGATAATGCTACGTGTCACAGGAGTAGTAGAGTCAACTTATGCAAGTCTCAATTAGGGCTTAGGACATTAACTTGGCCAGCTCGTTCTCCTGATCTGAATCCCATAGAATATGTATGGAGTATTCTAAAACGTAACGTTCGTCGTTCACTGCTACCTACAGATGGCGTATCACAACTTACGTCACTGTTAAAAAGAGAGTGGAGAAAGTTAGATCAGTCAAAAATCAACGATATCATCGAATCAATGGCTAGACGAATTGGTTATGTCATTGACAATAAGGGTAGGGCCACAAAATATTAGCTTCTTAAGAACCCTTACTGTATCATAGCTCATCAGATTATATAAGGACATTTAAATATATTAGGGACATGAAATAACATGAAAAATGGTTTCTGTATCATACTTATGTTTTATTTAGTCAAATTTTAGGATGATCTACTTTTTATGAAACGGACTGTACTTAACTTCAGTTACTAACTTATCAGTCAGTTAGTCAGATAAGTGTTGCGAAAGATGGATCACGTTTCAAATCGAGCTCCTCCACTACCGCCATGTCTGCCATCCAAGGTTGTGGGTTTGACATCATTCCCATCTACCCTATTCTCCTGATCTGGCACCATCGGACTTTCATCTCTTCCCAAAAATGAAATTGGAGTTCAGTGGTCAGCACTTCGCATCCAACAGTGACGTCATAGAGGCCATTGAGGAGTATCTGGACTCCAAAGACTCACACTTCTATGAGCAAGGGATCCGCGCATTGCAGCACCGTTGGGTTAAGTGCGTTGATTGTAGGGGCGATTATGTCGAAAAATAAATATGTATCGTATGCGAATTATGCTTTTTTCTATATCGGGCCGCGAACTTTTCAATCACCCCTCGTATAAACCAACCCTCTTGCTAAACACTGCTAATTAGACTAAGCATTTGCTTATTTACAGTTCGCAGCAGCAAGTTGTTACACCTCAATTCCATGTGATATTTGCGGTTTGAATTAGGTTAGAACACTATGACGCTAAGATAATGAATTGCACCATTAGCAATTTCTATGTTCCTGTATTGTTGTTCAGAATCTGTGCCTTCATGGTTAGGGAATGATATCTCGTCTTGCTTGGATACTACCGTGATTGATTCATCACATTTACTATTCAATGCAAAGCGCACATTCAGTCATTGATCTTCATTGCGTCGAGATGGATTCACGCGAAGCTACACGAATTGACTTTAGACTTATAAAGTTGAGTCTTACCACAGTCGCACTTATATTGAATGGCTATTTCATCCATCGTTTATTTCATTTCATTATCATTGTTAAAAACTCTACAGCTCCATACTATTCGGGACTTACGCTGTGATACCCGTAACAAAGATCATGAAAGCGACAGTTCGCCCAGAGAGTGTACTCCTGAAATGCTATTTTGAGGCCTCTCGAGCTACTGGTCACCTACTAGAGACGCTTTGAAATATTCCCTACACTAACACACAATGCATCTAATTCTCTCAAGCTGTTTTGATTGCTGATATCCATGTACTTATCGATTTTGAGCTTTGAATGCTCTGATTGACTATGCATGTAGCTGAATTGTTCACTTGTATGTAGTCCGCGCCTGTAGCGGTTCATTTTGAATTTTCTGGTAAATTGATTATGTCATGGTCTTTATTATGTCTGAATTATAGATGAAGAACGTGTCGGTGAAATGATTCGTTCTTTCTTTCTACTCGTTATCAAACTCATTTCAAGGAAAAACCGTGAGATATTTCTCGTAGATTTGTATTAGAAATTATTCTATGAATTTGTTTGTCTACACGCATGGGATATTGCATGTGTATAAAGAACTGAACTATCGTGGCATCGTGGTGAATACCGCTTTTGCAATAAAACATAAAAATGTGCGGATATGATTCTTCCTCCGAGCTTTGAAGCACAAAGCAGGACACGGAGTCTTTGTCTCCTGAATAGAAGGTCACATAGACCCATCTGAAACAATGGGCACGGTGACATTTGATATTATACTGCATGCTCATTAATTTTTTGTTTGTATGTGCATACCTACAATTTGACTAAAATAGTATTAATGGGCTTAGAGACATGAGGATCTCAAGTATTTCTTCATCTTTCTTCTTCAGCCGTTTTCAGTCCACTGCTAGATGAAGGCCATTACACGATGTCGCCAACATCGTCGGTCTTGTGCCTCCCGCATCAATGTTTTTCCTGCCACTTTAGTTAGACTGTCTTCCCAACGCGTTCTATGTCTTCTTCTTCTTCTTTTGCAATCCCTCGGATCTCTCCGTCACCGATTTTGTCCAACGCCCATCTTGTCTTCTTGCCACATGTCCAGCCCAATTCCATTTCAGTTTTGCTGCTGTCTCCAGGTTGTCAAAAAAATCTTCATCTTTAGCGTGGAGCAAACCGTAAAAAGGGGATCGCAACCATCCCTGGATTCTATGAAAGATGATATTTGTAAGAAACACAATCCTAGTTACGTGCGCATAATCCAAGCTTGAAGCAACTTGAGTGCCAGGATCAACATCACCATTGGCTGATAACAAAACATGAAATCGCAGTACTTATTAAAAATGAATCGCAACATTCTGCTTGATACAAAGAGCTTTGAAATGTCGGGACCGCAGTGGACTGATTCCAACCGACAGGCTATTTGCGTAGAAACTTTTGAAAAGAAGACGCACCACTTGTTCAGCAAAATAATTAGATGAACTGCATGCACGCTTCGACGAAAGTTTTATGTAAACCAATCCGTTCAAAACGTTTTCACCTCGTGTTGAAATTTACAAATTCATTGAAGTCGAAATTGGAATTTTCTACAAAACTGCTTAATTGAAATATTTGTTTCTTTATGCATGTACCGAAAAATGTACTGATGTAAAACTTTGAAGCCCACGAACCAGTCAAAAATAACTAGATAGTGTCGACGGTGCATATTAAATGTCACAACTGTCGCAAGATATTAGGCATCGATTTTCCTCAACATTCCTCTTTAATGGACAATCAAATAATTTGTCCGAGGCTATTGAATTAGGAATTTCGTGAACATTATTTTCATGACGGCACGTTTTTTATTCACTTGCCACTCACGCATTCAACTTCAAATGTTTGTTCAACGCTGTAATGTCTACAAATGCATCTTTCGAAAGTCTGTACTGGCATAGTTATTGGACAAATCCAATAAGATCAAATAATAGAATAAATAAAAATGGTAGATCTTGTAAAAGCTAAAAAATCACTCATGGAAAAGTCACCAAAATTCCCAAAGTTTTGGTGAAATTTTGTTACTTTTAACTTATCCCTCAGTGCTTTTTCTTGGTTTCTGTATAAAATCTAGAAATTCAAGTGATTTTTTGAGTGGTTCTTGATTTTTGCATTTTGTGGCCATGATATAGGTATATTGTTTATGCTCAACACAGCATTCAATTCTTGGTACTTCTCTGTGCTAGCCGACTGTGTCCTCGTGTACAGAAAGAAACGCATCAACTTCACATTGCATGGTAGCAGGTTAATATTCATGTTTATTTCTGTAGTTCCTTCTCGTAACCGCTCGTTAGTCAGACATTGCACCTTGCTATTCCATAATCCGGTGTGTTCCACTGACGTGAACCGGCGAAAAGCCTCTGGATATGTCCTCGTAATCCTTGTATCGCAATTGTTGAACTTTCTTTCTTTGATCTATTTGGACTATAGAAGCGGACGAAGAATTTTTTGTTTCATGATATGTGTACAAATCAATAAATCTGCGCAGCAAATGAGACCACTGGAAACAGATGTGTCCATTCTATTTGACTTTCATAATCTGGTTAATAATTTCAAGTAGACCTAGCTGGGCCTGTTATACTCCAATTCATTAAGTTGCACGCCTGTCATTATAAATGATTATGCAGCTATAAAGCATGCAAGCAAATGCATTCATACTTTTTCAGCTATTAAACCCTGTTATTGAATCAGTGTGACAGCTGGAAACAGTTTAGAAATTTTAACTTGGAATGTGTCAAAGTCAACCTACTTAGGTCTACTTCTATTGCATCTTAGATCTCGATTTTCTCAGCAGACTATTGGTGTATAAGATAAATGAAATAAATATGCTCTCACTCTCGATCATCACATTGACGCATCAACGTCATCACATCGACGCACCAAGGTCATCACATCGACGCACCAAGGTCATCACATCGATGCATCAACGTCATCACATCGATGCATCAACGTCATCACATCGACGCATCAAGGTCATCACATCGATGCATCAACGTCATCACATCGACGCATCAAGGTCATCACATCGACGCATCAACGTCATCACATCGACGCATCAAGGTCATCACATCAATGCATCAACGTCATCGCATCGACGCATCAAGGTCATCACATCGATGCATCAACAACATCACATCGACGCATCAAGGTCATCACATCGATGCATCAACGTCATCACATCGATGCATCAACGTCATCACATCGACGCATCAAGGTCATCACATCGATGCATCAACGTCATCACATCGACGCATCAACGTCATCACATCGACGCATCAAGGTCATCACATCGATGCATCAACGTCATCACATCGACGCATCAAGGTCATCACATCGACGCATCAAGGTCATCACATCGATGCATCAACGTCATCACATCGATGCATCAACGTCATCACATCGACGCATCAACGTCATCACATCGACGCATCAAGGTCATCACATCGACGCATCAACGTCATCACATCGACGCACCAAAGTCATCACATCGACGCACCAAGGTCATCACATCGACGCATCAACGTCATCACATCGACGCATCAACGTCATCACATCGACGCATCAACGTCATCACATCGATGCATCAACGTCATCACATCGATGCATCAACGTCATCACATCGATGCATCAACGTCATCACATCGATGCATCAACGTCATCACATCGATGCATCAAGGTCATCACATCGATGCATCAACGTCATCACATCGACGCATCAAGGTCATCACATCGATGCATCAACGTCATCACATCGACGCATCAAGGTCATCACATCGATGCATCAACGTCATCACATCGACGCATCAAGGTCATCACATCGATGCATCAACGTCATCACATCGACGCATCAAGGTCATCACATCGATGCATCAACGTCATCACATCGACGCATCAAGGTCATCACATCGATGCATCAACGTCATCACATCGACGCATCAAGGTCATCACATCGACGCATCAACGTCATCACATCGACGCATCAAGGTCATCACATCGATGCATCAACGTCATCACATCGACGCATCAAGGTCATCACATCGATGCATCAACGTCATCACATCGACGCATCAACGTCATCACATCGACGCATCAAGGTCATCACATCGATGCATCAACGTCATCACATCGACGGCCTAAAATTGGAAACTCGGCTATAGATCTCCTAAGATCAATAATATTCTGGTTTAGTGCACCTAATTTATGCAAGACCGCAAAATAAATAAAATTTTTGATAATTTTTAGTAGAAAATAATGAGGACCACGTTTGCTGGATTTTACCATTCTGTGTTTATGAACATCTTGCATTTAATGGTGTGTGATATAACTAATAATTATCGAGCATGTCTTGATTTTGTTTCTATTCAACGCAAATTTTTTCTTTCAAAATAACATGAAATGTTGACTAAATTTTCATGACATTGTGGAGGTGCGTGTACATGTTGATGATTTGGACCTGATCCGACGATTTGGTCATTCTTATTTGAAGTATTTGAATTATATCTTCAGCTATGGTAGTTTTTCCGTATTTTCAGCATCTAATAGCAGGGTATGAATGACTCTTATCTTGCTATTATTTACTTTTAAATCCATAGAAGCAATGTCTATTTGCTTATGATATTCAAAACTTATAATTAAAACAATCAGCTTTATTTGTAATGGTCTTCTTCAATCACCAATGACGCTACATAGTTTACTTGATGCGAATGTGTATGTACATACTACTGCAAAACACGATATTGACCCATGAAATGCACGACGCCTCGGTTTGACTTTGATCTTGTTGCCTTTTCATTCCACTCGTAATAGTTCTTTAATATTGATTTATTCTTCATGCTAAGATAAATCACAAGTGAAACATAAGTTGCAATCAACAGTCGTCCGTTAAACACTTAAATTCATGGAAAGATCTTAAAACAGAATGTCAAGAACAAATAGTTTGAACATGTCAAATATTTTATCCGCTTCATTTTTTGCTTCACTATGTTCGCGATGAATTCAATACTAAATTCAATCTTAATGTTAGTTATTGCAGACTACCAGTTCGCCTGGGCATTGAATAGAAAGATGTTCTCAGATTTGTAAAGCCAAACGCAGCGTGTGCGGCGGCCAAGGATCTTTTTGCTGATATTTTTCAGGTCTGAGAGCACTTCCTAGTTAATCTTGGATTCGAAGTTACCGTAGGAGGATCCCCATTGAAATGAGAATTTTTAGAATACGTAAAAGATGTATACGTAAACACGTGTATATGTAAACACGCATACGTTAAAGTCATGGAAAACTGGCACTTCAACTGACAAAATCATGACATCTAATCGGTCTGTAAGGTACCAACAGTTGGTCTGGTTCCCAACCATAATGTCTCAGTGACACTTCAGATATTACAGGCTTGCCGCGGGTACCACTTAGTCTCAAAGAAATTCTTTTGTGTAAGGAAAAATATTGATATTTTTGGAACATAATGAAAAGATGAAACTGATGCGTTTGTAGTCTCACGTTATCTGCAATGAGATTTCCTGAACGGGGTGGGGCAGATGATACAATGATTGGATGCGTATGTGCTTTCAACCGATGCAGTGGAAAATTTGATTTTAGCGGCTAACTCAGGTAATTTGTAAATCCATGTTTCGAGAAATCGATCTCTGAAGATCACGTAGATATCAATAATAATGGTGTTTCAAGATACTGCTTCAAATATCAACGATCAAGTGCAGATTCAAACGCAAGATTAACGAACTTGTCAGAGGAACACATCTCTCTGATCATGTGCGGCCAGTATTCACCAACCCTCCATTGAAGCGTCTGCTTAAGAAGAACCAAAACAAGTGTTATTATGAACAATGTGATGTATGCGAGAATGTAATAACTAATGGAGAATGCAACACCAAAGACCGTGTATACCGAATACAATGTAACAACAACGAATGCGACAAACTATATGTTGGGGAAACCTCGAGAACAATGAGATCAAGAATTAATGAACATCTAAAAGGCTATGAATCTAAAGTTTATAAACATCTCATCACACACAACTCCCCAATCACACACAAGTCCATCACATGGTCAACATTAACATCGAAACTTGCAGTGCATGGCTCAAAGAAGGAGAGTCAAAAAGAAAGAGATAAAATCAAGGCCAACTGAAATGCTACTCAATCTTAGTAATTCTGTGTAACTTTTAGCTTTCCTTTCTTTACCTTTATAGATTTTTTATCCTTTTGTAATCCATGATATTTTCGCTAAAATTCCATGCTCTACTAAGATTCTAGGTTGCAGTCGATAGATAGGTTAGCTTCAATTTTCTTAATGACATTCAGTATAATTTCCTTTTCTGCATCCCTTGATAAAGGCTAAGCCGAAATATTGGGAATAAAATTACACGGTCGCAGAAAATTGATCTTTTGAAAAAGATCAAGTGCAGGTTGTGTGACGCTTTTTAAGAAACGTATAGCCTGTGTTATTTGTGAATACCTTTGGCTTGCCAAAGTTGAATGTAAATTTGGATGTCATAAGCATTTTCAAAATGCATGATTTTCGCTTGCTGAGGTTCAAGCATAATCTAAAATGCAAGGTCTTGTTCTGTCGAATTCGCGTGTCGGTCCCTCAATAGATGTCATTATATCGTCTGTCACATTGATATCTAAACAACCTAATTATACAAAGTTTGATGTGACAAGATGAAATCTATGCACAAGACAAAATCTTCGTCTTCTGGGACTATGAAAAATGATACATTGCATCTAATTCTGTAGTCGATTTTCTCAAGCTGACCAGCAATTTTCCTAATAGATTTGGACTGTGACATGAACAGATTAAATTATCATCGTGATGCATATAGCTTACTGCGGACAAGTACTCGCGCACCACAGGTTGGCAACTCCTGATCTAGTTAATAATACAGCGATCCTTGTATTATTCCGTCATATACACACATTTTCAATACGCAATTTCATCTGGAATTTTAGTTTAGGATTGATGGTGTTTCTATCATTTAGCAATGCCGTACATGATTTAGGAAGTATTGTTGGTGGCATCACGTTTCGAAGGTTTGACTCACAGTCGACGTATAGATGAAGAGTACCGGTATACTATTTTTAGCAATTTGGTCGATTTGGTAAATTATTCGTATTTTTTCTTGTTCGTAGAAAGACTGAAAAGTAGTATTATTTTATTATTTACGCTCACGAGAAAGTGAAATACTTTCAAGTATTCCTCTATGGTATCATCGGAGACTTCAAATAGCACTCCGGGATTGTCAATTATTTTTTGGATTGCCTTTTATTCATCTTCAATAAAAATGACAATCACACTAAAGATTCGTCACTCCCTGCTACTTTTAGATCAAGTAGAAAATTTCGTTTCATAAAGAGTCATAACTAAATCAAACAAATGCTGACACGCTTCATAACAGGGGAGTATTTTGGGAGACAAGAGTATCGGAAACAAGCATCCAGAATCTGGCTCGATATTCCTTGTTAATGCCTTTGAAGGTACCGGTTTGCTATAAAATTCCATTATAAATTGCAATTATTCAAATTTGACTACAGATCTAAAAAGCATTAATCATTTTTTAAATGGACAGACTTTGATAATATCTAGAAACAATACTCTGCGGTTGATTCTAATGAAAATTGATTGGAACTCAGGGGTTCTCTCGAGTAAGTGGTTGCAGCTATCATGCCGGATGGTATTTCAAACATACTACTTTTGGCTGTCAGATTATATAATCATATTTGTGAACCATACTTCCTTGTGAAACCATCAGCTTGCAAAGTTGTCTTAAATAGTAATTATGGTTGTCAGCAGCAGATAGTGGAAAAATGCTTTGAAAAACTATCTAATCATGGCTGGTTTTAACAGTCGAAATATATTGAGGAAACAGGTTTTGCAAATGATTATTTTGTTTTTAAATATATAAATTGGAATTTCCATCAATCTCTTCATATTTTGAATGCACACCCAAGGCATGTTTATAGCCATGTAAATGCAGCTAAAGTCCAGTCACCTCGGTAACTCTGCAGATCATCTAGGCATATCTTGACCATCTGCAGCATTAATCTGTAGTCTCTGTAAATCTGTGGACTCTACAGCTGGACATCGATTTCAGTCGGTGATGATGTGGTGTTTTTACTTCTTTCCACAAATGTCTGTAATTCCGCACTTTGCGTAACAATTTCTTATTTAGATCGTAGATTTTCACTGCTCCAGATCTCGGTAAAATTCTGACGTTGCAGAGTGGTCTATACCGATACATTTACGCTCTACAGCACGGGTTCCCAACCTTTATCGCCACGCGACCCCCAAGGACAAATCCGGAGGACTCCGGGACCCCCAGTAAAAAATCAGAGGAGTTAGGATTATTGAATTATTATCACATTCAATACTTCAATGCCGTCGTTATTGAACTTATTCGAAAAAACGAAGAAAAAACATCGGGTGTTCATAACATAACGCTGCAGTGCATTGGTCGAGTTTCGTCGATATACCATGACGATTGTCTATTTTTAGAAATTACGTTTTTGTTGCAACAATGTTTTATGTACTGAATGGTGACTATACACCACGGTCAATAAGCGCGCATCATGCCTAATCTGTTTTTCTGCGGCCGTGCAGCAAGAGAAATTGGAATGCCGGACGGATGCAAATTTTTTCCAGGCGGCTCTTACGACCCCCCTGAAGTGGCCTCGCGACCCCCCTGGGGGTCACGATCCCCCGGTTGGGAACCTTTGCTCTACAGTAGATGTCCTTGAAGTAGTTTGCTATTGGATACATGAACGTTGAAATACAATATCGTTCACCTACATGTCTACCGATATCGCTAGATTTCGCTCTAAATACGTATTCAGAGCGAATTGTAAACTGATATTTACAGATAAAAAATAGACAATGTTCACATTTTCTGAAAAGGTAAAGACAATATGAATGCGTGCGAATCGTCTTCGAATGATCGGAATATGACCGATGAATTGATCAGAAACCTGAATACCTTTCACATATGAAAAGAATCAGGTTTATGGTTTATCCTTCTAATCCGATGCATATCCAAAGTGTCAGAATTCATTCAGTTATAGAAAGGCGATGCGGAAAAGAAGGCATCGAATACCATGCACTCAGGCGCCTTCAAGGGCGCACAGCACCTCAACTTCGTGTAAAGTGACAATGACATGTTTTGAAAGTTTGCATGCATCTGACACATTTGAAGAGTAATCATCGGTGCAGAGCACACGAATGGCAGAAAGATAACAGAAAATGTGAATTAACCCACAGGCTTAAAGGTTGTGCATTGTTGCCCATGACTGAATCCGTCGTGGACGTCCTCATGTTCTCGAGGACAGACATGCGGTCCAAATCCACTGCGTAGCCTCGTTCAAATGCATGCCTGGCGATCTTTGATCGATCGACGTCCACATCACGCACTGGTGATCCTTCTGACGATCTGGAATACACTTTCCTGTTTCAATAACATGCGACAGAATTCCAGGAGCAGTCAGTACCACAGAATTAGATTGTTTAATCGTGTCACTTTGCTAGAAGTGCAAACTGATTCAAACAGATGGCACATACAAGGACATGCTAAGTGGGCAAAAAGAAATTTTTAATACCCTAGAGATAGGAAAAATAGTAGTGCGTCGCTTGCGGATTGCTCTGAATTCCTTCAAAATGCTCCGATCGCCACAACTCCTTCAGATTCGAAGAATTCTGATCATTGCGCAAAAGTTTTCTCGATAATGTTGGTCCCTCCGATCAATATTAGAAAAATTAGCATGCACACGTAAAAACGTTCACAAACTTCTCTGTAGAACTTGTCATCGACTGTGTCTCTTTGCTGTGTGATTCGGTTGATAACAGTCACTGAAACTTCTCACAATTTGGCGTGTTTAATGTTGAACTGGCTGCTCATTGTTCGATTGCTATGATATTATGTCAGCACATTGTGCCATTTCATTTACGTTACATGTTCCAATGCTTCCTTTCTAGTCAAACGGAAGAAGAGACGACCTGTCTAATTCTGTGATCAGCAGAGCATTTGACGTGGAACACTGCGTCCAAGGTCTTCGTAGGGACTGGTCTATTTCCATCGAGAGGAATCGAAGAGAGCAAATGGGCTTCGTTGATACCTGGACTGGAGCATCGCTCAAGATCCTGACCAGCCTGTCAGACACCGGGTTCGAATAGCAGAGGAATTCTATATCATGATGGAGACGCATGCATCCGTTATTCTATCGGCTACATTCAAATTTCACGCAATTACGTGTATTTCATGACGCTTTTTATGTCGTGACTTGAGGGACTTTATTAAGGATCGCGAGATTTTGAAGAGCTTTCGAGCAAAATGCGTTATGATCCACTTATCTTATTATCTTAGCAAATAAAATACTCCTGCTAGCTTATCTGTTAAAAGCGATAATGCAACACTGGATTAATTTGAGCAAATATTCTGAAGATAAAGCAACTAAATACTATGACTGAAATCACGAGCGTTCAAAATGCGGAAGATAATTGTCACAAACCCTGACATCATGTAGCCTTGTAAGCTCAAACTGCGAATGAAGAATCATTACCACAAGCAGTCATTATAGCTAATTATCGATAATTAGTCATTTTCATGGCAAGCTGTGACATAATACAATACTATCACGCTAATTGTTGAGATAATCACTTCGAGATATATTTCAAAATGAGGCAATTTTCTGGTCAATTATAAATCCATGTAATGTGTAGTCATAGAAATTGTCAGGATAGGGATAAACTTAAGAACACGTCCTGTACTACCTGTACTGAAATTTTCTTTCTAAATTAGGTTCATGTACGAACTGATATTTTTCAATTGTACTAACATGTTTAATGAATATTAGACTTCGTACTTATCAAATGCATTTGAAGTTTTACTATTAAAACCTTATCAAGAAGTACCTCATCATATTTTAAAAAAATAAATACGGAAATGGTTCAGTGAGTAATAAGATACATGACACCAATAATGCCTTAATTTACCTGGGGATGTTTAGATAGCCTCTGATTTTGATGTCTCTACACTGTAAACTGTAGGCACTAACTTAGGTACGAAGCCTAAATTTCGTGCCAGTTAGTGCCCAGTTAGCGCCTTCTAGTGCTTCGAGGCACCAGTAGGCGCCACGAACTAACTATTCGCTTATCCAATGAAATCGAAGGAAAAATCAATGGGCACGAACTCGGCACCATGACCTTCGTGCCTACTCGAGCCTTGTGTTGGTTAGAATTGATGCCTAAATTCTAATGCCTACAGTTTACAGTGTATGGCTAATTTCCCAAAACACACCTGGCGCATGCTCATTCCAAAAGAGGCATTTTCCTTAACTCGGCCATCCTGTTACTATTAATTCAGAATTAGAGTTCAACTTTTTTCAAATTATTATTTGCTTGAGTATCTGATCGAAACTGATGGCAGATGACTCTGTGTAACGATGTGTTTTTATGAGAAGTCGCATAAAAGCGCCTGATTACAACTGGGATAGCTAAATCACTAGAGTCATGAATAGTATTCCACTATCCTAGCTATAAATTGAGGTGGAAAAGTACAGTAACTGCCTAACTGATTAAAGAAGTGCATCAAAAATACTGTGAAGCATTGTAATCTATCCATTTTATGTATTCTTTGGA
Organism: Prostheceraeus crozeri; assembly: GCA_907163375.1. Lineage (NCBI taxonomy): Eukaryota > Metazoa > Platyhelminthes > Polycladida > Euryleptidae > Prostheceraeus > Prostheceraeus crozeri. The sequence continues at coordinate 56,990 of CAJQUW010005451.1, forward strand.
ATTCACCTTTTGTAGCAAAATACTGACATTATTACTAGTTGGACTATTGTGAGTAGTATTCATCTGGTGCTAGTTATTTTCACCTAATTCTTTCATGGATGCAGAGGTCTGCCTCTGCCTGCCTGAAGACGAGCGAAGCGCTCAGAAGCTGGCCATTAACCCTCAGAGACCTGAGGGGGGGTCTAGTGGACCCCAGAGCCACATTTTTCTATTTCATTTTTTACGCTGACGATATATCAACCACTCAAGCCCATACAAAATCATCATTTCTGACAGTGAATCTTCATGTGTCATTTCATTTCAATTGAATCAGTAGAAGTATGCCAGATAGGCCAAGGGGGTCCACTGGACCCCCCTCAGGTCTCAGAGGGTGTAGAAATTCCATCACAAAATTTTTGTAATTAGATGAAAAATGATTTCGAACATGTCCACGATGGTGTATAAAGAGTGAAAGTCATTTATTCATTGTTTGCATCATGCTCGTAGATGTGCAATGTGTTGGAAGATCGCAAAATGTGAATATTTTGCTTTCGCACATGATCTCGCGTGACTGGTTGGCCTATATGAACAACTCCACATAAATCAATGTCCGAAATGAAAGCTATCATTATATTCATAGTTGAGCACCAAAAACTGATTGATGACAAACTTTTCACAGCAGTAATGATAAGTTTGAGATCTCCACAGTTGTTTTTGGTTCTAGAAGTACAGCAATTTTGACTCATTTTAGGTCTATTTCTGATAGCTTTGGATAAATTTAAAGGAATGCACAAGTGGAAAGGATTAGCTGCATGAATTAAATCAATTTCATCAAAATCAACTATCTGAGGCTTTATGGTGACACAAAATATCGTAAAGCCGCCTCCTAGTACAAATGATACTGTACTAAATGTGGTTGACTTACAAAAACACCATATTTTCGCACGTGTTTACTGAGAAGGCTGAAAGTCACTCAAGGGATTCGTTATACCGACCTGCTACACGCAAACACCATTGTTTTACTTAACAGCAACTTTCCTAATGTTTTGATATCGATTTAAGCAGGTAAACTAAGAATATGTTAAAGGGGTCCACTGGACCGCTTCTCAGGTCTCTGAGGGTTAATAAAAATTTTCGAATTCGAGATTGGTGCAAGTTATGGTGGCTATTTTCACCTAATTCTTTCATGGATGCAGAGGTCTGCCTCCGCCTGCCTGAAGACGAGCGAAGCGCTCAGAAGCTGACCATTAATAAGAAATTTCGAATCCGAGATTGGCATTTTGAAAAACTAAATGTTGACAAATTACATGGATGTCGGAGAAGAGGAACTGTTTCTGATTGAGATGTCGTTGACTTAGGTTGTAATCTCTCAGGAAATCGGTCCAGAATATGGCTCGTTTCGGAAAGTGACATAATGGAGATGACTTTAAGATGAACTATAGAAATGATCTTGCTAATATATGTCCACAAAAGAGGATGCTTATTACAGCGTTATTTTTCATCATTCAGATGATAGAAATCTTTATGATAGAAAATCTCCTCAGACTTGAATACTTAAAGCACAAAATTCCTCGACAGTCGTAGATGTTGCGTTTCCACTACAAAGCTCGTCAGCACTGTCCGGAAAGTTCAGAGCTAGCTTCAAATATTAGGAATGGTTGAACACTGACGGAATGCACAACAGGTTGCTGTGAATATATTTATCTCGGCTTTGCCGGGCGACCGATGTATGCGTGCATACAAGACTGCAGACCTCCTCACAGAAGATACATTGCGACCATGCATCACACTTAATGTAGAGTCAGCATGTATCGATGTAAAAAATTGGCCTTCAAAATATGTCTGTAATTGGAAGGACTGTGACTATGTCAAAATGACGATATTTAATGGTGATCTGATGCTTGATGGCTTGTGACATTGTAACTGACAATTCATATTAAGAAGTAATATTTCAGTATTCGACAATCTCTGAGATATAAGCCGAGCACAGTAGTAAAAGGATATGGAAATCTTTATTCCTAGTGTATTGATGAGTAAACGAATGCTCAACGAATGATTATCGATTCTCTAAATCTTAAAATAATGTATTTTCAATAAAATGCTAAAGATTCTTCTTATATGCAATCTCTCTCTCTCTCTTGAGGTGAAAGTGCGCTAGAAATTATCAGCAAAAATCCTTTCAACAACCTGCATTATGTCTTATTAAAAAGCTAGTTCATGAAACTTGAACGTGGTTGTAGACATACTATCGCAACTTCGTAGCAAAGTCTTGTGCTTTATCGGTCATTTTGTTCTTTCAGGTAAGTTTTGCATAATGCCTAAATAAAAAATTCATTGTTTACTATCCATTCAATTTTGGACAAGTATTGATACCCGTAGTAAAATTGGCATATTACTGCTCTGAGCACCAATTTCATTCTAGCTATATTTTCGGAACTAAAAACCGAAGTAGTCAAAACAAATTCTATTGAGAATTTGTAATTTTTGAAAAGCCAAGTTTTTGAATGGTGACATTTGATTATTCATCTAGTAAAAGAATTAATCTTTGGTAAAGAAATAGTAAACTTTTGAAATTATTTTGTTGAAATACCTCGGCTACAAGTTATTCAGCCACTATACTCATCATCAAGATAAAAAGAATGTATAACATACTGTCACCGCACTTAGCGGAGACCAACTCATGCAAATAACGTAGCCTATGTGCCATGCAATATTTGATGTTTTAGCTAATTTAATTCACAAGAATCATAATGTTTAAAGCACAAAAGTTATTATATTCAAAACTACTAAGATTTTGCATGAAATTAGATAAATAGATGTAAGCTTATATTAAACGTGGATAAAGCGAACTCTTTCAATTTTTCTCGAGAGTTTCGGATAAATTTAAGAGTTTCTGACATAATGTCGTCAATTGTGATTAGATGGAATTTCAGGATGAGTGAAGCAGAAAAACAGCACATAAGGCCTGTTTTATCATTGAGAGGAAGGGTCTGCACCCGAAACGTCGAGTAAAAGCTCGTTTTATCTTTACTAAAGGCTTCGTAGGAAAGTCAAGGGAGTGCGTTTCTCGATTTCGAGTACAGTCCATATATAATTAATTTTGTTAAATATCATTGATTCCTTCAATTTTAGTATAAACTTAGTTCAGTACATAAAACTTGACTATCCAAATTTTGTGACCAAAGGTGACTGCATCTCTTCAAAACAAATTTCATGAAAGCCAATTAAGACCACTTGTCCCATTTGAATATTTATAAATCATGCCATTTAACCCTTACAGACAGAACATCAGATTTCACCATAACGTCGTCGTACTCCTCTGTTTGAATTTGCTTTGGTACAAAATTAAGTCAGATCAATGAATATCAAAACAAACACATTTCCATCACAGACAGAACGTAGAAATCGATTCTGGTTCGCAGGAGTTGCAATCAATAGTAATAAGATTGACAAAATTTAACAATCCTTTGATATGGACATGGGTATCTGCTGATGCAGCATTTTTCGGCCAGGGCTTGCACGTACATCATGTTTCTTCGTTTGCGTGTGAATGATTCCTTGGGAGTCGAATCGTCTAAAAGAGGAAAATAAGTTTTCATTGAATGGTCTTCATGTGATCTTGGTGCTATAGTCCTACGGCAATTTGCTGTCAGGCTTAACACGTTCAACTTGATCGCTGACGCTTTTCGATCCATGATGAGTCAGAAAGGAATGAACAATTGAAACAAAGGCATGCCTTCAATAATCGTGCATCGTGCGTCACCAGACAATAGCAATCTAACGAATGGTGATAAAGAGAGTGCTTTGATTCATCAGCTTATTATCCTGTGAGTGTCAGTAAAAAGTGGCAGATAAAGTTCAATACGGCGCAACTTTAACCGAAACTTTTTTCTGACACTCAGAGGATAATATGCTGATGAATCAAAGCACTTCTGAATATTATTGTCGCTAACAGAAGACTTTTCATGATGAGATAAAGTACTTAGGTGTCTTCTCAAGAAATTTATTGTCTAAAAATTCATTTACGCTTCTTGAGGGTCAAAAATCTAAAAAGGTCAACTAAAAAAGTCAGTACAGAGTATAGGAAAGCCAATAAATTTCTTAAGAAGACACCTCGTATTTTATTGCATCAATGCATTTCTCTTTATCACCATTCACGACAGTGGTGTGGTGACGCACAAAGCACGATAATTGAAGGCATCTTTACTTCAATTGTTTGTCCATTCTTTTCTGACTCATCATGGATGGAAACGTGTCAGCAACAAAATTGCACGTGTTAACACAGCCTAAGCGAGCAATTCATAAAAGATTTCAGATTCAAGAGTAATTGAAGATTCAAAAGCAATACGAATCGTCCACTCAACAATGCAATGGAATTCAATTGCATGCAATTGTTTAATTATCACATTCACGATTGGAAGAGAGAGGTCGCATTCAATTAATGATAATATTCGATACTATATTGTGGTATTTTAAGTAAACAAAAGAATAAAACAGATTTTCTTATCTGACTAAGCTGTCTCCATCAGAAACCGGTTCGCACGCCTCTTGAAAGCACGAAGATTGTAATGGTCAGTCAAAGTGGTCTGGGGAAGCTGATTCCAAAGCTGTGTCGTGCGAACAAAAAAGCCTTCGAGCGACTCACAGTACGTGCGCATTCTAAGCTCACACGATAGCATGTGAAGGCGTCAGCTCTGCGTGTGCTTCTGGAGAAGATTCTAGGTTTGGGCACGCACTCATTTACTGCAGAGCTTCTTCTACCGACATACCACGCGTGAATAGTCAGTCAGAAAGACCTCATTCGGATGACGCTTATAAGTACTTGACAGGTAAAATCCTTCGCATCGACCGTCATCGTCTGCTTTATATTTTGAGAACATAGAATCTCACTTACTTTTGTACTAAAACGGCGATGTGTGATTTAAGAATAAAAGTCATTGCTTCTTTACGTGTTACCTACATTGATAAGCAGCTAACCTTTTGTTGCTCTCCCCTTGTTGCATTCATGAAGCGTCACGTTCCGTCTAGACATAAAAGATAATAAACATGAACAAATTAAGATATCCGCCGAAGTTACAGTCATTGTTGACGAGTTATTGGGTCTATTTGTCATAATTCCAAGATAAAAGAATGAATATTGATGAGTTATTATTTATTACAACATTATGCAACTGTTGCGATAATTTTGATAGACTTGTGTGAGACTCGGAAGGAAAAGTGTTCTTAGTTGTCAACGACCTAGTGAAAGTTTGATTTATACACTAACAAAACGCTTGAGAACCGCCATTGCAGTCATGATTTTCATATATGTGTGCTGTCTTTCCCAAGTAAACTTTGAGAATCACAAGCATTGACATTTATTTCACATAACTCTAGATTAAATTCATGAGAAAATTTTTATATAGAAATATCTGTGGGGGAAAGTACATAGCATTATACCTAAAAGCGCCATGGCAGTCATTTTGACTTCAAATCTGTCATGTATTGGAATTTGACTTCTAAGATCGGATATCTTGGTTCTAATGGCAATAAAAGTAATGAGTCATCATTTAGCAACATATCTCTTGCTTTTCTCACAACTCACTGCTTGTCTGTGCGAGTGCGCGTTGTTTACATCAAACACAGTAATCTATACATGAGAGGCCGTTGAATGATGACTACTGTAAGAAGTCGCCGACGAATATCTGCGCAAACTGCCTTACATATGAAAACGCAGTTGAACGAGGAACTATCTGGAGATGAAGAAGTGACTCTGGACGAATTCACAATTGAAAGTGATAATGAGAATAGCGATATTGAAGATGATGATGAATGAAACAGTCCGATTATACCGAATGAAGTTGAAGTGAATGAATTGCCCTCATATCTTGGAAAGGATAAAATTACCTTATGGCAAGAAGTAAATAACGAGCAAAAAGGACCGATTTCGTCAAGGAATATCTTTACCACTAAACATGGACTTTCCTTTCTCTGTAAACGATCTATTTCCTCAGACGATGTGTTATCTGCCTTTCATCTTCTATTTGATAATTATATTGTCAATCACATTCATTCCTGTACTATTGCAGAAGCTAATCGACAGAAAGATGATTCGGAATGGACATTTTCTAAGGAGGAGGTGCTAGCAATTATTGGAATTATATATATCCGGGGTGCAACGTCAGCTTCCAAACTGGATCTTGAGGCTCTAAGGAGCCACTGTGTCTCGCAATCGTTTTCGTGAGATAATTGGATTTCTCAGATTTTATGAGAAAACTTCACGACGGAATCGAATTTCTTCTGACAAATTCTGCTTCATTCGTGATATTTGGAAACGTATGATTGACAATAGCCAGGACATGTACACTCCTGAATAATTTCTTACTATTGATGAACAGCTCTTGCCATCGAAGTGCAGATGTCCCTTTACACAATATATGCCAAATAAGCCCGATAAATTCGGCATAAAATTTTGGGTTTTTTGCGATACCAAAACAAAGTATGTCTTGAACAGTCTACCCTATTTGAGAAAGGAGAAGAGTCACCCAAGCAATGTTATTTTGTCTGAATGCGTCGTCTGCGAATTAGTAAAACCGTACAAGAAAATGGGATATAACATCACGTGTGATAATTATTTCACTTCTTTGAATCTTGCTTCCACTTTGGAAGAAAACAGAACAACTATTCACCGAGAATTGCCTAAGCAGTTACCTCAAATGGAAAAGGATATGAGTCGCTATGCCTCAAGATTCTTCTTGAATTCTGCAAATAAATGTTCATTGACAGTTTATAAATCGAAACCTGAAAAATCAGTTTGCTTATTGTCGTCAATGCATGAATCGTGTACTTTTGGTGGCGGAACGAAGAATCTTCCTGAAACTGTGGACTTTTACAACAAGACTAAGCACGGCGTTGATGTTCGATAGCATGACGCGCATGTATACTACGAAGGCGGGTTCGCGAAGATGACCAATACATGTATTTTACAATTTGCTGGAAATTGTTGCTCTGAATTCATGGATTCTGTACAAAATTGCTTGCGGAGATTCAATCTCAAGGCCAGATTATCTTCTTCTCTTGGGTGAGCAGTTGTGTAAAATTTCTAGATGTTACAGCTAATGTGCCCCTCTCCGGTCCAGAATTTATTGTAAGAGCACCGCTAAAGCGAAAGGAGTGTCAGGTTGACAAACATAAAAGCAAAGGTTCAAATGTTTGCTGAACTTGTAAGAAGTGGTGTTGTGGTCCTTGTGTTGCAGTAAGAATCGTTTTAGTTACCTGTAAAAACTGTGTCAAGTGATGTTTTTTAGATATTTTTGATAGAATAAATGTTCTGTAATAAGACGAACCATCTTCAGTATCAGTAATTGGTGTTACAATAAAGATAAAACTATCCGAAGTTCTAGACATAATTTTAATTGAAAATCAGTTCCTATTGTATTGTTTTTAACATGTATTCAATTTCTGTGGTTTCAGAGCAATTGCCAATAGTTCTTTTAGCTTGATAAGTTCTCAATTGATGTATTTAATGGTTTTATCTATATTGCAATAATGTTGTTCATAAAGTCTCAAATAAGTACTAGAAATGACCATTTGACCACAGACCGTTCAGAAGGCGCTGGTAGCCCGTCACGCTGTGCAAAGTGTAACTTTTTTGCTTTTGACCTACAAGATTATATTGAGTCAGATACTCTCTTTACTTATCTGTGAAACAACTGAGAATTCACATGTCAAACGTAGTCATATGTCCACGCGGAGAATGTGCAAATCTGTTGATTTGATTTTATAGTCATCATCATTGAAGTGAAAACAACATACGTGTGCTTGTGCCGTCGGAATAAAGTTAGTCTGATGAATGTTTGATCTACAGTACGCGACAGCAAGTTTTAAACTTGGCATAAATCTACGGACACGTACATTTTTCAACACATTCTAATTTTTTTTGCTGTTAAGAAATATCGACAAATTTATAATCATCTGAAAGAGAATTTTTGGATCTATCATTTGAATGTTGTTGAATTAATTGTTTTTGAAATTGGTGGTTCCTAGAGGCCCATAAACCCGAAAGCCGCAAATTTTCTTTGACTTGTTTTGACAAGCACATAAATCAATTTGAAACATTCTCCTTGTGATATTCAAAACCGTCACAAGATTGGCTTTCAGAAAATATATAGTTTGAAAGTGTTTTCTCAAATTTTATAGGCAGCATTTTGAAAGTAGTATAGATAGAAAATGTGGCGATTTTTTCATTTTCAGAATATTTCTTCGAAGGGCCTTGAATTTACCCAACAAAAGCAGAAAACACTAGTTTTGAGGTAAATAAATGTCACCAGTTACTTAACAGCGTCATTTCTGTCATTATCGCAACACATTCTGAAAATGAAAAAATCACCACATTTTCTATCTATACTACTTTCAAAATATTGCCTATAAACTTCGAGAAAACACTTTCAAACTATATATTTTCTGAAACCCAATCTTGTGACGGTTTTGAATATCACAAGGAGAATGTTTCAAATTGATTTATGTGCTTGTCAAAACAAGTCAAAGAAAATTTGCGGCTTTCGGGTTTATGGGCCTCTAGGAACCACCAATTTCAAAAACAATTAATTCAACAACATTCAAATGATAGATCCAAAAATTCTCTTTCAGATGATTATAAATTTGTCGATATTTCTTAATAGCAAAAAAATTAGAATGTGTTGAAAAATGTACGTGTCCGTAAATTTATGCCAAGTTTAAAACTTGCTGTCGCGCACTGTAAATTGATGTCTTAGGTAAGTGGATGTCGATGAAATGTCACAGGTTGGTGATTGCAGGATTGCTTCTTGTTTAATTGTATCAACTTCGTCATGCAGGAATACACCAAGTCGTCACTTCCTCTGCACTTGTACCTGAGACAGAAGTGATCCGAGTGATAATTTTGCTGCTGGAGCTGAACAACAATGTTGACCGTGCGATAGCCGTCACTTGTTCCCACAGTCACTGCTCGTCAACAAAACACAGTCCTGTCTCAGCTGCGAATAGACAAATAGTCTATTATATAGAAGTGCACGGCGTCATTACCAGCTGCACAGTGACTCACTGACTTTGTCTTATGTCGTGTCATTTATTGATATTTCATCATTTTAGTGCTTGACAAGCATCTTAGTACATCTGTGAATTTAAGTTCGGTAATTCTAGCACTCTTGTGTTTAGTCCTCAAATTCATACTTAAATAGGACTTTATGAATTACAGTGTATAGGCATCATGAACTTAACTGAAGTTGAACTGTAAAAATTAATCCGAAAGAAATATAATTATTTTGATACAAATTACTCTCAGATCACTAGATAAGAAATATGTACGCTCATATCATTCTAACCTCTTGAGCTCCGATGACGGCCGGTGCATGTCATGCGGTCAGCTGATAACACTGGCCAACTACCCATGACGTGCGCTGCACGTCATCGCTCTATAATGTTCCCACTGTTTACTCAGCATCAAGGGAGTTGCAATTATGAGCGCGTGATGTGCACTGCACGTCATAGGCAGTTGGAGCAGTGCAGTACAAAGTGTTTATTGTTATTGGCATGGAATGTAAGTATATATTGTGTATTTTCTTTCTTTTTTCAGAAGCTTCTCTCACTAGTAATTGTCACTGTGATCAAGGTAATTGATTATGTAAAACGGGTGGCAGAGAGTATAGACATCTATAGATCATTGCTACCTTTGAGTGTTATATCAGCAATGTGATGCATGTCTGAGCATTCACTTTAATTATTTTGACTAATATGACGCGGATCACTACATTCTTTGCATCTACGCATATTTTTGAACTTATATTTCATAAAGGCGATTCAGTCTGCTGTTCATTAGTTGCAGAGATAACTCACTCGACTCAAACAGGTTTTATTTGAACACGTTTCATAAGTTTTCTAGTGAATGAACGATAATATACATGTAAAGAACGAGGTAACACAAAGCTTGACATTGCTGGTGCATTGAATCCAACTTGCGAGCTTTGCCACATTTTGTTTTAGACTTTCATAATGTAGTTCAGTACATCTTATCTGGCAGAAATTGAATCGTCATGGAAATTGGAAGTACTTGAGGATTAGCAGCTGTGAAGTTTGAACCATGTGCAATTAATCGCGTGAATGCGATAAGATTTCATGTAGTATCGGCTCTTTTTGAGCAGTCTGAATCAAGTAAGTTTTTATTGTTCAATTACAGGGAAGAAGATAAACATTTTGAATATTTCTAGGGCAACTTCTTTTAGAAAACAGCAAATTCTTCCTTCGATTTTGCTAAATTGTGAAAGCTTTAAAAGTTTTGAAGTTTAGTCAGAACAGTGATTAAATCTAACATTTGCCTTGCCAATATTTCGAGTAATATCAGTGGAATATCTTAGCTGATGAATTCACACCAAAAGATATGAAGGAGATGAACTAACCAATTATAAATAGTAAGTACACTGTAAATCGCTCAATAACAGTCACATACGAAGGATGCATAACAAGATATTTTCTTTATATATTTCTGTATCTATTTGTGTGCTTTATGTATGCTATTTCAAATGTGGTATGTTTTACATACTAAAACCATACCAGCACAATGTTAAAGGAAGGCATCAATAATGTCTAAAGTATGTTGATTTAAGGCCTTTTGTCAATAAAAATCACATTAATGTTGCATGAGACTTACTACTGTTTTGTAAGTAGAGAGATAATGATATTCAATAGTCAAACTTGCAATGCTGAATTCGATTTTGATAAATGTAACTCTAAGGCATTTCATGAATAATCAATAGGTATTCAACCATCAACAATTATGCATTATGTAATTTTGAAATTAAGCATATTATCAATCCGAAATAAAACACATTATAATTCATCAACGCAAAAATAGTTATGTTTGAGATATGTAGGCCTAAGTCAACATAATTGCACGAAAGATATCGTATGAATGAATTGATGTTTATCAACTTGGTTCATAAAGTAGAGATAACCAAGCGGCCTGTTAATGTTAATAGACAAGTAGCAACGACGACATACTCGTAGAGCATAAATTTCACAATAAATCCAATCTAGTTAAATATCACACTATCAAGAATGAATATTTACGACTGGTATTACTGAAAAAGTTATTTGACAGTAGTAGGTAATATATGTTATTTTGCTGTATAACTTAAAGCTCTTACGAGAGACGTACGAATGAGGACGAATTTGCATCGGGTCTTGTATATAAAACATTCTAACAACTCGAATTTCAGTGTGAAACAGCCAATCACAGATAGAATACCTCGTATCACTACATACCAATCACATATGAAAGTAGGTGAGATTTCGTATGAAAAACATACCAGATCTCTGCAAATATACGAGAATCTCGTATCAAATGTTAGCTTCAAACTGTATGTGAATTTGGCATATGTTTTTATGTAATTTTCGTATCTAGCGATTTACAGTGTACGTATTTCTATTTTTTTGGCATGTAAGGAAGCGAGCAACTCCTCCTGTGGTTGGCTGAGTAAAAACAACATACTAAAATATATTTTGGTACCCTTTGTATATGTTTGGTAGTGAGCGGTTGCAGTATAATAACAACAACATTCTCAACAACATACCTAAAATTAAGAGCACGATGACTCAAATCAGCTTGCTCTCAGTTCAATAATATGGTATGAAAACATATGTCCTTTCATTTTCGTTTTCTAGATATCTGAATTCATCAATGAAGGTGATGTACATGTACTTGTTGCCAGGAATGCAGATCTTGATTCCATGCCAGGAACATTGTTGAGCTTGAGAAATTGTGCTCACATTATTGTCTATCACGAAAATCGTGATGATCAAATAATGACAGACAAACCAACACAAAAAAACGAAGGTATACTTGAGCTAAAACATTGATAAGCGTATTATCGTCATATACGGACGCTGTTCTACTACATGAGGCCCAACACTTGATTTGGCCTACTCTCAGGAAACTATTGTTTTCTGGATACTTCAGCAGTCTGCAATCGATTCTATAACCACAGGCATACAGATCCCAATAAGGCCGAGCATGATGCGATATTTCAAATCGAAAATGCTACAACGCAAAGTTCGATTTTACAGAACTGCTGCCACAATAATATTTTATGCATTCTGGTTCAACTTCTAGAAGTCATTGCGGTCAGCCAGCAGTTGAATGCAGAAGACTAGAGGACATTTTCAAAGTGGTGGGTCTTTTTCAAGGCTAATTTGATCCAAAATAATTCATAACTCTGATTGCGAGACTATTAAGAACAAATCACAGTTTTGAAATCATAAATAATATGGAACAAGAGAACGAAGGAAAAAAGATGCTTGAAAACTTGCGACTCAGTTAACTTCTGTTACCTTTAGCTCTTCATGAGAAAATTGATAGTTAGCATATTACAATCATGAAGGTATGCATCGCAAATTTCAACTAAGACATTGATTTGTTGAATTGTGATGAGGTCATGTGATTTTGAAATACCGTAGCTGAAGATAATGATTGCAGTTAGTCGTCTCATTTCTTTCTCAATCACACTTATCTTCATTAACGAGTAAGCTGCATTTGTCCTCCAAAATGTTATTTCCCTTTAAGAAATTCAGATAACAACATTTTAACAACATACATGCGTTATTATGATAATCAATGATCCCCTGTCGATCTTAGATTTAGATGCAATTGATTTCAGTTTCTCCAAAAATGCCAAAAAGTTCAAATCATAGATTTGAAACAATGGCGTTGTTCTAAATTTTGTAAAATTTGTAATGTCCATTGGTTCATTCAATGGAAGTGAAGACGGGATCTAATTATGAGCACGTTTATCCCGAAGTGGGGCTTATTCAAGAGGGGAGTCTATCCGGAGAAACACAGTTTAATGCAGGGTAACTTGCACGGTAAACTTATATGTTTATACACTAATTATATACATGTACGTCTACCGTGCAAGTTATATAACACTACGTGACATTGCACGCGTAACTACGGACCACCCCAAACATCCGTTTTTGAGGACAGTTTATACTTCTACGCGCGTACACACGCGCTGCACTATGAGTCAGCAATCAAGTGATCTGATGCTGTCAAAACATGGGGAGTGCTTATGAATAGGCGCGCGGGCGAGCGTTTATAGTTTGCGCGTCGTCTACGGTTGTCCGCGTTGCCGCTTGAGCCACGGATGTACCACTTATATATATAATAATAATAATATGTTTATTCAATGCTAGACAGCAGAAGCTGTTCATTTTACAAAAAAGTGAAAAGGAGAAGATATACATGTATACACACTAAAAATTAATTACGAGAAGTTCTGTACTGCAGATGGCAAGAAGGAGTTTTTATACCTGTTGGTGTTGCAAAAGATGATATTTGTTTTACGTCTCAATATTTCTGTTTTTTGTGGACGAAGTGAAATTCTTTCACTCAAAGCTTTTGGCAAATTGCTAAAATAATTCCGACATATGTTCATACGTTGTGAACTATGTTTCCAGTGAATATTTTTGCAGAAGACGGTCATAATCATAATCATGATAATCATATGGGATGTGTTCCATCATTCTTATCAGTCGTCTTTGAACAGATTCAATAGCAAGTGATTGAGCTTTGGTGATTCCGAAGTGCCACACTGGAGCACCATATTCGAGGATGCTTCGGACACAAGCACAAAAATACCACTTAGCATGTTCTGTCTTCCCTGAGCATGAAATTGAGGTCCTATCACATTGTTTAGCCTCTGATACATGCAGACACATGAGACGCAAAGTCTATATAACAAGACTGCCGACAGATGTTGCAGCAATGTCACGCATAGCCACGGATGTTTGGGGTCATGTGTAATTGCACGTAGTTTACGCGTGAATTACGCTTAATTGAGCGTGGCATGTCATCTACACTGTAAATCGCTCAATACCAATCACATACAAAGGATGCACACCAAAATAGTGTTTTGGTATATTTCTGTATTCTCTTGGTATATGTTTGTATGCTTTTCGTATGCCTTTTCAAATGTGGTATGCTTTATACATACTAAAGCCATACTAGCACAATGTTAAAGGAAAGTATCAATGATTTGTAATGTATGTTGATTTAAAACCTTTTGTCAATAAAGATCACACTAATGTTACTACTGTTTTGTAAGTCGTAAGATGATGACATTCAAGAGTCAAACTTACAATACTGGACACGCAACCACCCGGAACGACCCGACTCTCGATGTGCTTCGGACCTGACCCGATCCGTGAGTACATCAGACCCGAAAGACCCGCGTGTCTAGTCGTGGGTCCTAGATGCGTGTCCAACTCTGCATTACATTTTGAGTGGCCACTATATCTAATTGTCATCTAACAGTCAACTACCCTACAATTCACTCTGCAAAGGTACATGCGTATTAATTATCAAAGCCACAACTCAATATCTTACCTATTTCATCGACCAGATGTAGATAGGGACCTTTGACAGTCACTGAACGTTTTCTGTTGCCACCGAGGAATGTACATCGCACTCTGACCATTCTGCCTTTCAATGATGTGCAGAAGTTGATTTCCATCCCGTAGCAGATATTCAGCCAAACAATGAATAACGTCACAGCTAGTGAGATGCACCTGTGGACATACATGACAATTATTAGAACTATATTAGAGCAGTGGGGAATAGTGGCTTTAAAAGCGTGCCGTGAACTGACTCAGTTTTCTCAGGCGAAATTCAAATTCAATATTCAAAGCTTGAATAACTTATGTACAAAATAAATAACATGAAAAATCATGGAAAAAGAGACCTGTGCCATAGGTATTCGTTATTTCTTCATAGGACGCAAAAGAAAGTATTTCCATAATTTCCGTGTTTCTATAAAAAGTATGAAGTAGCATAAAAAAGTGAAAATAACTGAAAACTCATTTGCAAGTTCAGTTATTTTCACTATTGCTAGAGTTCCCTATCGAGTAGTATTGTGCGTAATATAGCTATGGTACAATGTGGAGAAAAGAAGGCAACAATTTGCCTCGTAATGATGATGTCTGATCTATGCATGTGAAAGATATTTAAGAAATCTCAGTTAGCGATATCTACATGTGTATTCATAGCATTGTTGGCCGCTTTTTTCCTACATTATTGCACAGACCATTTTAGTATGCACAATAGTATTAACATAGATTTTTGAGGGCAACAATATAGAACATTTTCAGGCACTTACGCGCCCTCTCATGTCATTTGCATTTTGAACACCTTTCTCTTCATCGCCGCAGTATTTCAAGACACTGGTGTTCTGGCTTATCAGGAAGTGAATCGTAAATATTTAAGTTAATTTAACGAAGTTAAGTAAGTTTCGCGTAACGGTTTCGGTTATCTTTGTTGACGCATTAGTTGTAATTCCTCGTTTGAGTAATATAGCACTTTCTTTAATTTCTCGGGAAAGTCCGTTAAGTCAAACACAATCGTTAAAACAAATTCTTGTAAGAATCAATTTGAGAGTAAAATTAAACAATTTTGTGGAAAGTTTCTTGCTTAATATGTCTTCAATACTTAGTCATTATTTTGCAGGCCGTTTGTCGTTTCATTAGTGGTTCCTGTAAATTCGAAACATTCCAGCACCGCTTTCTTCATTGTAATTTCCCTCAGCCTTCGATTTTCATCACCCATTTTTGAGATGAAAAAGTTGAATAGGTGCTGGCGTTTCCCCCAACTCCCCGTCATTTCCCCGCCCTCTTTGACAATCTCCATGATTCTTGACTAAAGTCTAGGGCTTGATCTTGTTTTCGATGTTTGAGTCAATAAATACAGTAAAGTTGATAGCTGAATATGTCTGTTATACAGCATATTGTCTCAATAATTAATCTACTAGCAACTCCTCCGTATAACTGTGCTATATACATGCACCAAATGTAAGTGTAGAGAGCGTTTTGTTGTGTATTTTCTCGATGTGGGGAATCTAGCATCGGCAAAACATTTTGGAGACATTTAGGATAAGCAACACAAGCGTGCAATGATAGATAATGAGAGTGGTATTTGCGCTCTGTAGTAAGGGAGAAAACATCGCGAACTTTCTTCTCACTTTCGTTAGGAGATGTTACAAGCGAAGCACAACAGTCAGCACGTATCTATCTGTCAGCGTTGAGGCGTGGGACACCGATTCATAGGCTTACGGTCTAACTGGCGTCATTTTGAAATTTGATGAGAAATCAGCCCTAAAAGAAAGGAGTCTATTTTTCACTATGATAATACCATCATAATCCTCCGCTATTTGGTCAATGGTTTCATGAGCATACTGAGACGAGTATAAACTGCTATCGTAAACAAGTGTTCCGAATGACTGTCTGAAATTATTGATCATACACTTAAACTTAGATGAAAAGAGGATCTCTGTCCTCCTCATCAAGATCGAATATGATTAAAGAGATCAATTTTTCTTCCATTATTGTCAGATTTATTTCAATTTCTTCAAATTGTTTTGTCTAGATTGGGAATGAAATCATTTCAGCATTCCTGTTGATACATAACTAATAACCACAAAATTAGGCAACTCTTTTACTTCATCAATCAATAAAATTGTTGCATATTTGCCTGGCATTTTGGCTGTTCATTAAAAGAACATATTACTGATAAGTCGAAGAAATAATTTGCTATTATGCATGTATTTTATCATTTTGGTTGAAACTAAGTATTCACATAATGATCAAAGTGTTCGCCGAAAATCAAAGTGTAGCATTCGACTACAAGTATGTTTTATTGTACCTCTGCATGATTCTGTAAAGATAATTCGAATTTCAACAAAAATTCAAACAAAAAACACTATTTTCTTATAAAAAACATTCATAAAAGGAAGCAAAAATATGTAGCCATAAATAGACAGTTCAATGATGTCCATTGAGTAGACATTCACTTAATCATCAATTGCCTTTTCAATGATCAATTTCTAGATGATTTTTCTGCTCAGAGGTAGAAGGAACATTCTATCTTACATCTCTCTAATAGAGTTAGTTATCCACATTTGAATAAGTGCAAAATTGTTCAAAAAATTGTTTGAATTTCTTAATGAATTCTCCTCATGAGTGAATTTTCTCCATAAAACACTTCATAAATTAGCCCTCACTTAATCTCTGCTTAGCGGCTGGAACTTGTCTTTTGTAATCTCCTTGATCGACAGAGTTATTAAAAGGATCTACATGGTGAAATCGGCGCATCCATTCAAGTTGAAACAATAATTGCTTGACAATTGGGTGACGGAGTGAATTTCTACTTTGTACTTCACAAATTTTTTTACCGACATCTTGACTTAGATATTTTTTTAACTCTAAATTTTCTGAAATGGCACTTAATTCCATCTTCTTTTTTTGCTGATTTTTATGCTACCTGATGATTTTATGCTTTACCTGCTCTGAAGTGTTCAAAATCAAAACTGAGGTTAATTCTATGACATATCTGAGATCTAATGGCGATGGAGTTGCCTGCGATGTTCAATACAGAACGTCACAGCAAATTTCCTTTGATTTGATATCAATAAAACGATTTAAATTGATAAGACGGACCTCACTTTATCCATTACCGAATCCTCTAATGAATAATCAGCCGATATCTGTTATTAGAATTTATTGCAGGTATTAAAAGAGACTTAAAGCAATTTTCCATTCTTTCGTGGGCGCCATCCATCTATTAATTCTATTTGCCACAGGTTAATTTCTGTTGTGTAAAAGGGGAACTTTATGCCCCCTAACTTACATGACACTACATAATAGGGCATACCTATTTTGGGTATGACTATCCATTATGCTCTATGGTGGTATCCGTTTTTCATTCCAAGATCATTTTGTCATTTACTACAAATAATATTTTAAAATTCAAAAAGTAATTTTATTTTAAAGGTGGTAATTGCATCTACCGACCGAATTTCATGAATATTTCAGAAGAACCTATTTAAAACATGTTCTGTCTGATGATATTGTCGATTTTACATTTCAAGCGGTCCGTGTTGCTGTAAATAGCATTTTGAAATTAAAGCAACAATTTTTTAAAATTTCGCAATTGTATCTTATTTGTAAAAGTAGAAAATATCTTTGCATGAATCATAGCAGAAAGATTTGTTGCTCTAAGTATCAGTAATTATATCATTAAATCTGTCAGAACAATTTCGGTGAATCCTAGAGAAGTCTGTATAATTCTCTCAGTTATTGAATTACGAATATTCATTTACAAGTAGTATGTATGGAACATGCGCAATATTAGTCATCAGAGGTAAAAGGTATCTGAGTATCAATAAGCATAATTACTCGACCATATTTCTTGAAAGGACAAACTGCACAAGTCGCATATCAACTCAAAACTCAAAATTCTTATCAATAGAGGTGAAAATCTAAAATATGTGGTCGTAATTGTTTTTCATGTGACCCCTGTGACTGAAATATCAGGTCAACAAGAAACACCTATCACGCGGAGACGGCTAACACAAAGTTAGGAAAAGTCATTGAAGTAGACCTTCAAACAATTATTTGTTCCGGCAAAAAATGTTCAAATAGAAGTGCGAATGTCATTTATTCAGCATACAAAACTGCAGAATTTATGCACCCCCTCTCTCTCTAAGGTGCATTTCTGATTACATTTTCATATTGTGTCTTCGTATTGTGCGACATTTTGACAGATTTCTTGTTGCTGCTCAAGTATAGAAGAGAATCTCATAATGCTTGCATTATTTATCACTCACAAATCAGCAGATATCAGTTAAAGTAATCACTAATTACGGTGTGTGAGTTGTCGCCTCCCAGCGTTTTCAAATTTGCCTGAAATCCGTGAAAAATGAATCAATCGCCACAACACAGATACGCGGTGATAAGGATGTATGGACCCCCGATCGATATGGAACTGATATGGATTGAATATGATAACTTGGAGAAGTGCATCAATGTCAGCAACTTCATCTGACTTTGTCTGTTCGACGCATTGTTATGACTTGTTGTGCATTGTGCTCTTTACGTCATCATAGAAGGCCAAGTTGGAGAAAGCTTAATAAAGGAGGTCTACCTATCGACCTTTAAAGACGCGGGACGTTAAAGTACTTGTCGTGATTTAGGAACTAGCTTCAATAGAAATTTGACTGTAAAACAAATCTTTCTACTTCGCTTGATATCAATATGATCTCCCGTCGTTTCGTTAAATAGCCTACTACGTAAATAAAAGACTCGATCGACTGATATGGGTGTGGATACCCTCCAACGATCAAAGTGAAATTCCTGCACAGGTGTTTATGCTAGTGATTTCATCGCACTATTGTCTTCAGTAACGATGATGAAAAATGCTGACGACATCACCTTGGGTATTCTGATTCGGACGAATTCATGTGCACAAATTGGTTAGCAGATTAACAAGGAGATATCGAACTTTACAAATTGGTCTTAAAATATTGATCTATGCATTGACAAAAGAAAATCAAAGTACGGTACATGTTAACCCATTTAAGGCCGCTTACATAAATATCGGCAAATTTTCTAGAAAAATGGGGGTATGCATTTCAGAATGTTATAATTAAGAATAAGACATGATGACCAGTGCACTGCAGTAACCATTTATTAGAAATCAGGGCCGTAGCGATTTCGTTACGATGGCGTCATATGATGTCAAAATATGCAAAACTCACAATGCGCTACGATGTCACTAACCTCTTGAGACATCGTTTGAGACACATACTTCTGAGACACTTATACTCATCTTCAACTCATCATCGTCTCATAACTCTGGTGAAGCATTTACTTCTGGAGGTTCTGCGGCAACAGTCAGTCATATACCGTCATCGTCGGCAAAAAGCCTATTGCATATTTCAGCCCATAGCAAGCAACAATTTGGGTATTTTGTCTTCAGATAGCTACATGGGTTGATCAGGGATATCCCTGAGGTTGACATAATCAAGATTAGCCTTTATTGATATTTTAAACGAGTTTGCGCCATCTCGAGCCGGTGGCGTGCCCTTGTAGGGAGAGACGCATCGTCTACGGCCAATGAAGTTTTGAATTGAAGTTTTTCGAGTCGGAGGACATATTTATATTCTATGCTCAGGCGAACCGGCAACGTGCAGTGTTTGTGATTAGGCTATAAGTGGAAATGCTTGATATTTGATCTCTCTTTGACGTTCGTTCGTACATGAGCCGACAAGTTTAATGTTGAGGAACGTGCTATGGCTGGACTTTGGTTGGTTTTGTGACGAGAAAGCCGTAGGCTAAAAATAGCAACAAACATTACACACACTTAGAAGACACTAACAGTACCATATTCCAATGTAATTGTTCGTTTTCAGTATTCGACAAGCATTAGTTTTGAAGAAAATTGACAGTACTCACCACCGTTTACTTCATTTACACTGTTGTTGTTTTTGACATTTTGTATATAAGATTACGCCAGTGTAACTAGAACGTTACGGTTTCAAGAAATTGACATGCCATGTCATGGATGAATATCTGATGAAGTATTGATTGCTATTTTCGGTATTTTATGAATAATGGGATCATGTAAATCAAGTGGATAGTAAATTACATGTGCACGTTCATCCACTGTGTCTTCCAGTATAGAAGCAGATTTTATGCCCAGTTTTTGTCTAATTTCGTGATCAGATATAAGCACCAAAAAGTGCTAATTTTTGAATTGGCGATGGTTTGCCTGAAAATATATGATAAATCATGTATGGCAATCAAAATATTGTATCATATGTCGCAAGCTGGAGAAGACAGCAGATTCCGAAAAGTGCTGTAACGAAGACACTACGCTGGGGCCAAATGGGTTTAATTACTAAAGCTAAAGCTTGAGCGTGAAGCTAGGCTACTTGTGATTGGATGAATGAATAAGCGAATAGGCAGCGCACATTTGACATCATCACGATGCGATATGCAAGCGCAGAGCAGAAAATACGGCTATATGCATCGAGTACCCGCGATTAGCTGTTCGCTAAGTAAATCATTGTTACTTGTCATTCGATAGAAAATGGCCCCTCCGAAGCAATGCCCCTATGAGGTAGAATAGTTTGTTAAAGAAATTAAAAAGAATATGAGCATCTGCACGATGCATCTTTGCAGTTTCATATGAACCAGGAGATGACCAATGCTGCCTACATGAAATTGGTCTCAGCTTTGAATTTGACTGAACCCAGGAACATAAGTTTCATCATAATTTGACCGAGTGCCTCCTGGGAATATCAATCATAAATGAAGTAATTGTGTATTAAAAGGTGTATTTTAGTAAAGGTGTCACTAAACCCAGAAGATGTTTAAACATCGTTGAAGACATTCGTATGAAGCTGAAAAAATTGTCATGATCTGTTTGGAGATACTTGGGCACTAGCCGATGATAGTATCCATATAGCAGACGTTTGGTATTCACCGAATCCACGGACCATCTCTGTGAATTTCGATGCAATCTGAACAACAAGGCTAGTTTAATGAAGTCTCTCTCTGACATCAGTGACATGCTCGCGCTAGCTCGAGGCACAGATTGAATTTGACTAGAAATTGCGACTCAAGTATGAATCCAGTTTTATGGTGAATTCAGCAGCGAGAAATGAAGTTGCTTATGCTGTCGAGATAAACTCTATGTGGGATGATACTCGTATCTCTAGAGATTGCCCTCATCCTTTGTATTCATGTATCTTTTTTTATTTTTTATATGTTTCTCAAATAACTTATGATCTTCTTTTGTAAAAACTTTGCGATCATTTCTTCTTTAATGAATTAATGAATTAACCCATTAGCTCCCATTGTTCCACTTGTGGAACAATTTTTTAAAATGATGCAATGCATTCAAAACTTTATCACATTCTTTAACTGCCTTACTACAGCACTTTGAACGTTTCATAGAATATATTTTATGCGCACTTTGAATTATCTGCATGTTTGTTTTATTGCAAGCGCAGATTGAAATTTTCAAATTCCGGCAATTTTCGATTCATTTTTCAATTGGATATCATCTGACATTGAACGAGCCGTGAGTAATTTTTCTTGTGTCATTTACTGTTCATAAGGTAGTTTATCAGATATTACCAGTCAGTTTCATGAAATGATATGTTATGTGTGTATGATGAAGTAAATAAGACAATGTTCCACAAGTGGAACATTGGGATCTTCTGACTTTAGACTCACATGACCATATGCGGCTAGCTTGATATTTTTGTGCCGCTGATATAGTAGCAATATCTGTTCTGCTTTATTGTAGGTGCCAGATTATAGAATTAACAATATCAAAATACCCAATTCTCATTGTTCTGATATTTATTCAAAGTAATCTATCCATGGTTTCTTTATTTTCACCCAGGCGAAAACCGTGATTTTGAAAAGAAATGCAGGGTTCGAACCAGCTAGGTTATGGAGCGTAGGATGTCGTGCAAGCCCCTGTGATACTGACACTTACGTTCGAAGATAATCGCATACGCAATATCAGGTACACGGCAAAGGATGTCTGGTTACTTGAATCACTTTAGTAGTTCTATATTCTGGAACAAATTGTACGCGTTTGTGAAGGATATTGCATGATAATCAAAAAGCCTAGACCGAACCCGAATGTTGTTATTTCGTATTCAAAAGCTTTTATCGGACCGCTTTACATAGTTTTGGTCTCTATCTGGGACTCCTGTTTTATTTTCCAAGTAATGTGTAGGCTTACCTGTAGTATGAGTAGGCCCTAAAAGCTGCAGATTATTAGATCTACAGAGTAAACCATTGGTTTTTTTTTCATTCACAGATGCCAAAGCTTTTCTCTGTGGAAGCAGCAGCCGAAATGATTACCTCCGCCGATTCGGATGCAGAATTAGATGATGTTGAAATCGTTATTTTGCCCCCTGAAAATGTAAACTTTGCGACTGATGAGGTAGACATCAATGACGATTCTCTCGGAGATGTCGAAGTTCGGGATGTTCCTGGGTTTGTCGAGATACACCATGCTTGTGAAGATATGCCGCAAACTTCGGATTCAACAGACCAGCCCTCGAAAAGCGGCGGCGACAATCCAAACCCAATTGGAAAAAAGGTGAAAGTCTGAAGAAAAGTAGGATTTCAACAGAACAAGTCTCTGAACCTCCCAGTCTTCAAGAAGCATATCCGATGCTGTCTACATTGGATCCCTTCGATATGTACAAATTGTTCTTTGGTGACAAGTTGCTAGATCTTTGCGTCGATGAGACAAATAAGTACGCATTTCAAAAAGGCGATCATCATTTTACCGTTTCAAAAACAGAGATGCAAAAATTCTCAGGAATTCTTCTTCTAAGTGGCTACAATACTCTGCCAAATGAAGGACTTTATTGGAGCACTGACGAAGATGTGGGAGTGCCAGTTGTATATGAAAAATGTGCAGGAACAGATTCCAAGATGTAAAACGCTTTTTTCACTTGTCCGATAACGCATGCCTCGATCCAAGCGATAAGCTTGCAAAATTACGACCTTTTCTAGATATTTTTCAAAGGAATTTGCTGCAGTTCGGTGTATTTGAAAGAGACTTGAGTCTGGACGAACAGATGGTCCCATACTACGGAGAGCATACCAGCAAAATGTGCATAAAAGGAAAGCCAGTCAAATTTGGCTTCAAGATTTGGGTGCTTGGGTCTTCAAGTGGATTTCCTTTCAAATTTGAAGTCTATACCGGAAAGAAAAACAATGCATTGCATGTACCTTTGGGAGAGCAAGTAGTGCTGAATTTGACGGAGTGCCTCGATTTAAAGGAGGAACACACCCTCTACATGGATCGCTTCTTCAGCTCCACTAGCCTTTTTCGAAAGCTGAAGACCGAGCACAATTTGCGATGTACGGGAACGGTCATGGAAAATCGTACTGAGCATTGTCCTTTGATGTCAAAGCAAGAAATCAAAAAGCAACCGAGAGGGCACCACTCTTGTTTCAATGATGGTCAGGTCGTTCTATGCCAGTGAAATGATAACAGACCAGTAATAGCTGTGAGCAACTTTGAAGCCGTCTCTAAGCTTCAAGCGGCAAACCGATCGGAGTCAAAGGAGAAGAAGAGGCCATCTATTCCCTTACCTTTTCTCATCCACCGCTATAATAAAAATATGGGCGGCGTCGCTTTACTCGATCGATTCTTGAGCGAATACAGACCACAAATGAGGAACAAGAAGTGTGGCGGTCGTTGCGGGATGGAGACTGCACCGGGCTCTCAACGGAAACCTCTCACATCTCGATTTTAGAAGGTAAGTAGGCATATAATCATGCGTCTCAGACGACATACTAGTAATATGCTTAGATTTCGCAATGGAATGCACGTGCGCATAAAAAGCAGGCCCATATCTTTTGGATTTCAGGAACATCGTGCGCACACTCCTTGCTCAGACGCTGAAACGAACACGCCGATCAGGACCGTCAAGGACACCGATCAAGGAGGAGCGAAGATCTTTCAGCGGCCATTTGCCCATACCAGCCGGTCGGCAATCCCGTTGCAAGTTGTGCAAAAAGAACACGAAAATCTTATGTCGAAAGTGCGGCGTAATGCTACATTCGCATTGCTTTATCGGCTTCCACACCTCTTCTTGATTCATCTCTGATGACATCTGACAGTTTGAAGCATTCAGCGTAAACAAATATATTCAGATTTTGGAAATTTGCAAATTCTAAGAGTAAATTTGGACCTAGCATTTCCAAAAAAGGCACAATAAGCAACAGAAACTCTTCTGGTGGTCGTTCTATATATATGGCAAAGTATTCATGAGAACACTACAAAAGAATTACGACAGAAAAAAGACTGTGTTCCACTTGTGGAACATTGGGATCTTCTGACTATTATCTAGCTTCAATCGTTTAGTCAGAAGTGGAACATGTCCGTAAATCTGATACTGTATGTATCATATTCAAAGTTTGAGGAAATACTGCTTATTTAGTCCATAATTACTCTATTCTTCCAAAAAAACATTGAACTTTCATCGGCTTCTGTATTCGGGATCTAATGGGTTAAGACAGATTTGGTCTTTTCAGATTCAACTGAGGATATTGATTCTCAATTCTGGTCCGTCAAAAGTGTTGCTTCGATATTTTGTCGCCTTTTTCTAAACTGAGATTGCTTAGATTAAATGAGCTATTTCTGAAAAGGTTTCTTTGTGCCGAGAATTAGGCTATTTAACATTCCTCATCACATGGGGAAATGTGAATATTTTCTCATAATAGAAGGCAGTTATTTAAAATATGAATTCCTTTCTGAATTTCACAAATGATTTCTAAATAATTTGTTCAAACTGCTTGAATTTCGTAAACATATTCTACAATAATTATTCCGCTGTTTCGTGTTTAGAAATTCTAATGATGTTCGGAATTTTGAAGATTCTGATAATAAACAACAATTTGTAGAGCTTGTCTCACCTCATTCCCTGAATATCTTCTCGTTTAGATACCAACGAAAGATCATTAAGCCGTATAACATACAAGAAATTGCTCGTTGTCATCTGTACTGTAGATGGGCCTATATTTCTTAATTAAAGATTTGACCAATGCATTCCTTGAATGGAGAGAAATAAGAATCATAAAGATGTGCTCATTGACACTGCATGGAAGTAGAGAAGATATATGTAGAAGATATATTTTCTAGATGATTGTAAATCTAGAGCAAGTAGATCATCATGTAATTCAAAAACAGTGTCAATTCCGCTCTGCGACGATAATGTTCTTTCTGACCAATTTCTAGGGTGTCTCATGGAATAATCGTATGTCATGGGAAGAACCTTTCAGTAAAGTTCTTCTAAACAAAAGAATGAAGTCTCAAAGAAACAATTAGAGGCTACACCACGAGCGATTACGTAATTGCTCGTGGTGTAACATTTAATTGTTTCTTAGAGACTTCATTCTTTCCACGAGCGCGAGTTTAATCGAGAGTGGTGCAACCACAGAACGTCTCTTCTTCCGTTTGACTAGAAGGGAAACATCGGAACATGTAACGTAAATGAAATGACACAATCTGCTGATATAATGCCATAGAAATCGAACAATGACCAGCTAGTTCAGCATTGAACACGTGCGCCAAATTGTGCGAAGTTTCAGTGACTGTTATCAGACGGATCACACAGCAAAGAGGTACAGACGATGTCAAGGTATACAGAGACGTTTGTGAACGTTTTTTCGTGCGCCTGCTAACTTTTTTAATAATGATTGAAAGGACCAACATTATCAAGAAAACTTTTGTGCAATGATCTGAATTCTTCGAATCTGAAGGAATCGTAACGATCGGAGCATTTTGAAGGAATTCACTGCAATCCGCGTATGACGCACGACTATTTTTTCTATCTCTGTAAGGTATTAAACTTCTTTTTGCCCTCTTATTAAGTTCCTGCATGCGTCATCTGTTTGAATCAGTTTGCACTTCTAGCAAAGTGATACGATTAAACAATCTAATTCTGTGGTCGTGACAGTTTCCTGCCAAACTGACATTACTTCCTCGGTGTATGAGTTGTATGAATCATAGATATCGGTTCGCGTGACCAATGATTTCTTAAACCGTTTCTAAACTATTCTAATCGGTTTGTCAGTTTGTCATAGACTCATAACCCTCAATTTCTACCCAAGATTGCTGCATTAAGACAGGCATCCATGATTTAGATAGGAAGCATTCTTTGGAGCTGTTCATTAACCAAAATTCTGCCCTCGTTCAAAAAGTCAGCTGATCGTTTTGGCGGCAGAATAATTGAATCGGTTTAATTTTATGTCTGCAGAATTTTTGTTAATGAACAATCTCTTTGTCAACTAACCCGAAAGTTCTCTATCCCTCTTTTACATGTATGTAGTTTATTCTTTTCGTAGCTATCTTGCTTAATTTTCAGTTGCTATTGCTATGATGTAGGGAATGGACTTCAATTACACAAACAGATCAACTAGAGCATGCCTTCAAATGCTTTCTCCTTAGATATCGTAATCCAAGAACTTTTCTTCTTGGATATCAGCAGTTCAGACGGATCTTCTAATCTTTGAAATGTTCATCTTGCCGCTATGTATCAGGGAACAATTTTAACACCTCTCTTATAATAACTCATATATTTTTGGATCTAATTGTTGATTGTTGAAGAATAATTACATAGAAATCGGTTCAGTGCGCTGCAGCCTGCATAAGGCCTCAGCCACACGGCGAGCTTTCCCAAGCGTTTCCGAGCAAAGCGTTTTGCAGCAAATATAAAGTCATCATTGCAGCAGTGTTGTAGACTGCCACACTGCGAGCAAAGCAAACCAGAGCGATTGATAGCTTGCGGAGATACGTTTGCTCGGGACGCTCGTGTTTGCTTTGCTTTCAGTGTGGCCGAGGCCTAACACTTGCAAAGAAGTCGCACTTGTCATACTTGTCAGTCTCACAACTGTGGGTGCAAGTGAATTAGAACACGCTGAGCTGAGCCTTCTTACACAATTGCTGTGTAATCGTCAATTATCGTAACAATTATCGTCAATTTTAAGAATTTTTAGAAAATATTTGGGGCAGGCTCCATAGAGACTGGTGATTGAGCTTCGCACCATCATCACATCTTTTAGATTTGGCTTGCTTGGAAAATAAGGAGTTTGAGGCCCTGCATATTGTATGCCACGATGAGATCTCTCGGATGCAATATTGCATGTGTTTTGATTAGTTTTCACTTAGTGATTCCTCTCTTTCTTTTTAGCTAAATGGAGTCACTTTTATCAGAAATATTTTGAATGAATGTTCCATGTAAGAAGCCCATCAGAATCTACAAAAAAGAATTCTTGAGTCAGCAATCGCAAAAATATCCCAACAATAAAAAAAGCGAAAAAATAATAAAAAATATAAAGAAATGTGAAATCATTAAATCATTCACAAATCGAACCAGTTTCTATATACTAAGAAAAAACATTTAGTAGGGAAAAAGTTCAGTTACAGAGAAAGCCTCTTTTTATACATTTTGAAGGGCTGTTCTCATCAAATACTAGAAAAACGCACACGAATAAACACCAGAAAGACCAACAAAAGGATTTATCTAGAAAAAGTTGTCATATTCCCCGCTGGGAGAAATTTCCAAATTTATGAGATAAAATTTGACACAGAATCCTTCCAGCTTACTTTTTATAAAATGAGAGTATCACATTGTACATACATGATCTCCTCGGGATGTAATTATAGCTTCATGCCTACCGCTTCTCTTCAGCAATACACTGTCTGCGCAGACTGTTTTTCTGAAAAATTATCGCTGTTTTCCGTTTAGTTTCAACAGGAGTGACTTTGATGCTGTTTTTGAATTGACTGGGGAAAATCAGCGTCCTAGCTAGGTTGCATTTGCTGTTTTTTCGACGACTTAGTACAAGTGAGGTCAATTTCAACTCATATCTTTATCAGAAATTTTTGAGTTTGCTTTATAGGCTACCGTTTTGATCGTTTCATGTCATAAATGCTGTAAAGCTTCATTCCCTAATAAAATAGTTTATTCAAAGAGAACATATTGTGGTATCCCATTAATATCTGTGTTATAAATTCAAACAAAAAGTGCTGACTGGTGTGCATTTCGACCGCACACGAGCTTCTTTCAAGCGAAACAAACGTTTTGTGTTTTTTTATTGCGACTATTTTTGTCGCAAAATGTGCAATTTCGTCGCTTCCTAGAGATGGTACTTTCCATTACTCTTGATGGATGAAGGGTCTTCAAAGTTCGACGTTCTTTTAGAGACTGGAGTACATTAGATGCCACTTCATGGAAAAATGATATCGAGGTGACTGATATGTATTGTCTTCCCAAAGAGCAAATACATTCCGTATTGTGATATCTAGCAGGTTACAAAATACTACCACTGGCCATCGGTCGGAGGTCATCTTGAATGAATAATGCCGAAACATTTGATCTGAAGTATATACGCCCCTTCCTTCTTGTTATACTGAAGAAAGATAAGAGGTTTTCCTTTCGTCGAGGAGTTGTCAATAGATGTCAAACACTTTGAAGAAGTCAAGAGCAACACGCTCTTATTTCATTTCTGGATATAGCTGATAATAGCTGCCTCTCCTTCAGAATAGGTGCTTACGGCTTCCTGTAGCTCTCATTTCTGTCGGCATCTCCCTTTTATTTGAATGAATAATCCGGAGAAGTGTCATACCTTTTTTCTCAACTTTCTTGCTAACTCCAGAGAGGTGAATAATTTATTCGTGACAACTTCACCCCCACTGTCTTTGAGAGGTTCGGCGAGTTGAAGGACTGTTGACTCTCCAACTGTCCGTACTAGGCCTTCTTTTCCAAGATGTGGCGACATGGTCAATACGTAATGACTTGATGTATCAGCCGCAATCCAAACCTGTATACCAATTACAGATGGCTGGTTTGGCATATATCTATATAGAAGAAAAGCATGCCGATTTCGTGAAGGAAATAGCTTCTCGTCAACTGTTATAGTCTCATGGCGAAGTATAGTATTTTGGAATTGTGAAAAGTTCTCCTTATGGCGGCAAATTCGTCCTTTCTAAATCGAGTACATCTCAGCGCACTGTCATCGATGCGGATGATGCGAAGTAAACTTTTGAACCTTTGAAATCATTCCCATGGCCAGGGGGAAGATATAAGTAAAGATTTGCTCTGATAATGTGGTGTATCCGCTCTGCATGCGTCATTTACTCAAATCAATATCGAATACAAATTGACATTGTTGAGACAGTCACGCATTCAAGGCAAATATAAGTAAAGATTTGCTAAAGTTACAAAACTGTGATTTTTGTATAGCGCATCCATCAACTGCAAGCGTTTTTCAATTGAATCGATTTGTAATATAGAAATATGTGTTGCTATTTATTATGACGTCAATATCGATATATATGTACTAATGAAAGACTTTGATATTGGAAGCCTATTAACAATATTAGAAGTCACGGAAGATCTTCCGATTCAATAATACACGAAATTTAAAAATGATATGAGGTCAAATTGACTTCACTGTACGTTCTTGGGTTGTCGATTAATGAGCAATTTGTAACTATCAGTCGATCATTAATGAAGCTGAATCAGGGCCGGTCTGTGAAGATCTCTAACAGTATCACTCACTCATTAAATTACCTTGTCACTAGCAACTCACTATCTAACACGGTGCGATCGCTCCAGGCCACTAGCTGATAGCAGAAGGGTCAGATCTAGCAGTAACGTGTACCGTAAGCCAATCATCATCTCTATAGATAATTTATACAGACGTTATTGTAAAAGACGTCAACGTCCTCGAAATTTCCTTCACCTAATTATCCAGATTTTTCATCTAACTGTTGTAAATTGTTCATAACTATTTCAGAATGAACCAAATATTTGCTGTGGTCAAAATGACCGCTCTTTTTTTGGATATCTGTCTTAGATAGAAAGCAAATGTTTTGCGCTGGCATAAGGCCTTACCCATGGCATAAAATTCGCGGAACCATATTGCATCAAAAGCCAATTTTCAATTTTGCAATCAAAAAAAGTTCAAGCTTGTGGTCAAAATAGCAATTTGACCTTTCTAGTGTTCAAAGCAAGGTTGCTATAGGGCTTGGGTTTTTCTTGGGTTTATCTCAAGCCCAAGCAATCCAAGCAAGAATTTTGATGACCGAAGCCTAACCATCTGAAAAATTCGACTACCATAGGCCCCATACCATTATTGTAGGACTATACCATGCATAAATTACACTGCTTAGTCCTACTCATTAATCTGGCTGTATAGCAGCGAGGTCATGCACTGGCAATGTGTCCAGGCCTCCTGTCTAGCCCATCTGTTTAGGCCATTCTGTGTCTAGGTTATAGGTAACCGGATAGCCTATGCATGGGCTTGCTAGTCAGACTTAGGTTCTGCATCACCCCGTAAAGCCAAACGAAATGGATTTTTGGTCTATATAGGCGGGCCTAACGAATCTAATGTAATTAAACTATTGGATAAATCGCAGGTTATAGCAAGGCAACCGTCATGATGTTGCATTTTCTAAGTCTAGCCTACCTTCCCGATAGCAAGCCTAGGCCTACATTATAGTCTACGACTTCTTATTAAATGATTCTTGATAAGCTTATGAATAATGCCGTGGGTTGAGGCTTATTAAGCATAGCCATTATCTACGATAAAGCCGAAGCATGTACCAGTACAGTGCATAATGTACATGTAAGTCGATAGCCAATATATTTTGGGTATGTCTAACAATAGGCCTCTTATTAGTTCACTTTTGATGTACACCAGCATATATTTAACTGATAAATCGAAACCAGTTCACCAAGACCAGCGATCTTCATGCCGCGTTAGCAGTTCGAAGACCTCGTGAAAACCGGAGACATTGAATCATTGGATCACATCAACCACACTAATAGCAAAATCGTTGAGTTAGTGCTCCTGCAATAATTAGTAAATTCTGCATTTTGCAGATACAATATAAGTAGAATGATATTTAATGAATGCCTGTCGGAATTTCACAACTTTAAATAGCTAATTATATCTAGATGTGAACTACATGTAGGTCTGCTGATGTTTGAATGAAATGGCAGCTATTGAGGTATTTTCAACTGAGGATGCAACTCAATGTTTAATTATTCCACTTGCACTATCTCTACTATTTGCAAAAACTGAAACACGAACGTCAAGCCGTTGAATTTGATATAACACGTTCGTAATATTCTTCTCAACGCCTGCTTTTTATAAGAAAGGCGATAATGAAGTTCGCTGCAAATGTAATGTCATGACTCATGAATCATGCTAGAAGAGTCACAGGCTTTCTTGGTAAGACATGCAAGGCACATGAGTGACATGGAAAAACTAAAATTGTCGTGACGGAACGCGTTGACTAGTGCACAGCCTTCGTCAACCTTCCATCAGGCTGTAATCCGATCTATGTACTGACTTTTTTAATAGAAACAATCTTCTTGTGTCATGCGAATTTATTCTTCCTAAATCATTTGACATGACAACGTGCGAAGTTGCGTTCATGAATGCGCGGATTGAAATCCATTTCCTTTTCATACCTTTTAGGTGAAAGACCTCATAATGATTCCAAAAGGAAATTATTCTGAGACAATATCATTAATGCAAATTAAATTATCGACGAGAACCTAAAAACTAAGAACGTCTTAGAAGAAATTTATTTTGGAATAATTGTCTACGTTCTGGAGAAGAAAGAGCTGCGTACAGATTTGACGACCTCATAATGAGAGAAATGATTATCTTGATTGATGCACACCGAATGCATGGTAACATTGTGTCTGGCATTTGAAAGACAAAGATAACTTCTTTAATCGGCACTGTGAACTTTTTTCAGTGATTCTCATTAATTGTCCAAAGTTAAGCATGAAGACACTTCCATTTCAATGAGTTGAGGAGACCATGGGTAGCCAAAAGTGGCTGCTCAGTGCGAATAATCATACAATTGGCAGCCAAGATAACAGACAACACTGTTTCCCTATATAAAAGTACTGTCTCTGTAACAAATTAATATCAGCGAATCATATCTGGAAGCTCCTAATCACATCCACTCTCTCTCTCTCTCTCTCTCTCTCTCTCTCTCTTTCTCTCTCTTTCTCTTTCTCTTTCTCTCTCTCTCTCTCTGATTTATCTGATCAATTGTCTGGCAAGTGGTTGTTTACAGTCTGTGATGATAGACCGGTAGACGATGTATTCTAGACATTTTACATGTAGAAGTCAATTGTTAGTAAGGTTCAAGAAATTGCATTGCAAGATTTCCTTTGCAAGCGAAAAGCAGAACAATGAGCTGGAGAACATGAGCTTCTGTTCCTAATGATGACTGAAATGCCATGCAATAGAAATGCAGCGAGCAAGACTCGAACCTCTGACCCCAGTTTATCAAGACTTGTCGCTCCACCAGCTGAGCGACGACCTTGTCAACAAACAGGAACAAGTCCTCACCATCACATATAGTTGTCAAACAACAGTCCGTATGAATATAGTCAAGTAAACGCTTCTTCTTAAGCATTTCCTTCACTTTCTATGAATAAAAAATATTTGTTGCAGATGTAAAGGTCAACGTCTTCTCAAATCGTATTGTTTACAGTTATAAAAGTTCTTCAACCGGTTTCAATTGAGGTTAGAGTACTGCCTTAATCTTCTTCAGGAAGTTAAAAGAAGCAAAATTACAAGGGAAGTTTTCAAAATGTGCACTTGAAACCGGTTGACTGTAATTAAAGCGGTTTGAAAAGAAACTGACCTTTTGTAACTGCAACAATTATTTGAATCGAATATCGATCCGTCTTTGAGAGCTGTTTTTAATTAATTATTAAATATGAATAAAAATGACATCTCCTTTCAAGTGCCTGCTTCGAAGCATTTGCTGCGAGTATTTACTACCGTAATAGGCATTCACTCAAGAAACACTGCACTAAATATTTCCTTTTTCATAACTCAATATAGCTCAGGTCAACATCTCACGCAATCCGTAGATTTTAGACCACACATATCATGATTGAAATCATCTTCTGAATCGAACGACTGTTTATATAGCATATTTTCATTATGATAAGTATATTCAGCTGACTAATTTCAATATTCATTTAATATTATGATGATGAAAAAGTCGATAGTCTGTCGTTAAGTAAGTACATGTCATTTTTCATTCGTGCTTTATTATCTGCTTATACTAATTAATCATTTTTTTAATTGCATCATTCTCGGACGTACCTTGAAGTACTTTGATTACGCTTCAGTAGAGAGAGGATGGCTCTCGTAGATTATTCACCGCTCGCCATCTTCTCTTTAGTCATCTGTTTCTCTGCGACTAGTGATGTGTGAAATCCGCTAATTCCAGACCTTTATCAAGTACCTCACCCTTTCGACTTGATGCCTGTCTGTCTATTATCAAGTATGAAAAAGGAGAACTATTGGCACACCAGTTCAGGGTAAAAGCAATTGCACTTTTCAATCAATCTTTGCACGTGCCTTGTCGGACTCTGACGTCAATAGCAATCAAATGTTCTTTTCTGCTCGTGTATGTCCGACTAACCTGGAGCGTTCTTCTGTCCGGGATTCGGGATGGCCATCCGATGTCTTGCATCCTGTCTACCACGTCCTATTCTCCAAGTAGCCACCAGGTGTTCAAACTACTTCTTTTATGATGCAAGATGCGATCATATTAATGAAAAAGTATATGAGCAACAAAATATTGAAATGGAGATAATGGCTGAATGAGTCCGAAAGGGTCAAAGTATTGAAAATGTAATCAAATGTTTATTTGTCGTTTCTGGAGTACTTGGCAATAAAACAAGCCTTTGTAAGGATGATCCACACCACTCTGCCTCCCACTTCGACCATTCTTAATCAATTCCTTTGGTGAAATGCAGATCCTACTCGGTCATGGGGTTTATGCATTCTTTCACAATTAATTCTTCGCAGGGACAACTTTTCCGTCGAGCTTGATTGGTCGAAGGATGATTTCTCAGAATCGTTCAAGAGAACTCCATATAAAGTTATGAAGCTTCAGCAGTCGACGTCTTGCAGCAAGGCTGACTGAATGTAGACCCACAATATGAGACACGCAGAAAAAACTTGTGGCATGACACTAAAGATTGCATCACTTCACGTACGTGTTACGCGTTGCGTTTGGAACGTCGAGTGAAACAGAAGCATGGAAGTACATACACTGCAACGTCACAACAAAAATGTCCATGAATAGTGTGATATCGAATTCTTTATCATAGTATTCACAGACTTCCCTGGCCATAGCTATAACTGAACTTTTGTTTGCATTTGAATGTCAGCTGTGTGTGAGCGATGAACAGTGTCATCGACTGCTATTATTGATGCAATTTCAGCAGGAATATTAATTTCTCAGAGAAGCCGTAGAAGACGGTGGGTGTACCCTGGTCGTCAACAATGAGAAAATGTTGGAGAATTTTGTGAGCTGCATGGACTTACGTGACCTGGAGCCATTAGATCATATTTTCACATGTCTCCAACTCCATTTGAACATCTGCATTGAGTCTCGACTGCGCCGTAGCATTCATGGGAGCGTACCAGCGTCACGGGCAGAGGACTTTGCAATAACCGTGTGTTCACTAGCTGCTGGGAACAGTCAAACAGCTTCATCTCTCGATTTGGTGGATGCCAATCCACAATATCTGAATTTCGGCAGATACATGCCAAGTGACACGGACCGTTCTGTCTCCAAATTACTTAAAATATCCATCAGAGGAGTCAGAGTGGCTGAATGTTGCATCTGAATTTTGATATAGATGGCCAATTTCCTGACTGTCTTGATCAGTAGAAGGCAAGCATTTTGATCTCGTCTGACCGAGAATTTCAGGAACAACGTATTTTCATTACAAACGCCATTACAGTACCATGATGCTGGCAGTGTGTGATGACAAGTATACGTTTATCATTGTCGGCATTGGTAGCAATGGCGCGAGGCGAAGTGGCAACTGAATATCAACTTGCAGCAGTTAGTGGTGACCTTAATAGCCAGAATCCCTCGAATTGGCCAAGGTCCAACATCTTGCAACCGCACGTATTTGTTGGGGACGAGGCTTTTCCTTTGAGATCATGTTTCTGGAGGGCATACCCTGGTCTTCAATGCAACCAATCAGTCTGCAATTATCGATTATGGCACGTCGTGTCATAGAGAATGGCTTTGGAATATTCAGAGCCAAGTGATGTCTACTTCATGCACCAATTGATCCTGATGTCCTAAATGCGATTACTTTCATCAAAAGAAGCAGTAGTATTGCACAACGACATGATTCCTGAAGAAGGTGGAAGGGGTGACGACCATCATTACATTCCATTTGGCTTCGATGATAGAGAACTAGCCGACGGTTCAGTGGCCCCATCGACAGCGAAGAAATGAAGTTACGACAGAGATGAGAGACGTCCTCAGAGTGTCGTCAAACATGTCTACAGTGCATGAAGGAAATGACCTGAAAACAGATCATGTCAACAATGATGACTGTAGACCATAGAGTAGGTATATTAGGTAGAGAAGCAACTCCGCATTTATTAAATCCCCAATGTGTATGCACTTTTGATTTTATTAAATGAACTGGAGGTGAATACAGTTGGAATTGTTTCCAAATGTGAGATATGCAAATTTTTGCAGTTTTACAGAAATCACATCGGAATTGAGTGATCATGATCGCAATGCAAAAGGAATGATAGTGTCCTACAGATCCTCCGTGTCATGAGGGCCTTGGAGAGGTAATGTTTGTTAAATCAATTCTGACCGGTGACAATTCGATGACTTGTTATTAATCATGCTGAACCTCAAGGATGCCTCAATGCTGCCTCTGGTAGAGCAAAATTACAGAATCAAAGACAATGATTTCAATCAACTTTGAAAGATGTAGATGGTTCCACATCACTATTCAGATTCAAGAAATGAAACATGAATTTTTTGAATCATAAATTCATGACGATGAAAATGAATCAAAAACATGAAAATACAGTCAAGAAAGCACGAATAGTATCGCAACTTTGTCATGAAGATCTCCATTATAATACCGTTCATTAGATTTCCTTGATCATCAGCATAATTTCCGCACAGTTGCGATGTTTGTTATCAAATATTCATTCCTTTTGATATCCAACTTGTTTCATACTACTTATAACGGGTCTTCATGCCGGTAGTATATAAATTTTCAAAAATTTGAATTTTTAAAAACTGCTCAAATAATGTTTTGGACCGTAGGAACGTAATCTCCGTAAAAAAATGAATCTTTTGATATAAAAATTTTCACTGTATACAGATATATTTGAGTCGACGTTTTACCTACACTTACCGCATGCTCTAAACCTACAACTTTTCCATATCACGACAGTGGTGCCATTGATCGCATCTTGGTGAGAGGATTCAGAATATATACGGCATTATCCACCTCGGGCCGGTCAGGACCAGTCTTGAGATTATTTTTGGGTTGCAGTCGATAGTGGTCGGTCCAAAATTTGAAATTTTCCCAATCATTATATAATTCTCCAAATCCTCGATTTTTGAGCATAGAAATATTTAACGGGGTTGAGGCCGTTCCAAAATTGTTTTACGTTGTGTTCCCATTTAAAATGTAATTTTCCAAAACCTCGATTTTCGAACTCAGAAACATTACTCTGGTACGTGGGAAGTCACCGCAAATTGTCTTCATGTGGATCCGTCGCAGACATGATGTGGAACATATGGAAGACTTCATCGAAAGATTTTCTCAGTGTTGATCTGTGATGTACTCAATGTCCACGGAAGAATGAGACTTTGTAATATCTAGTAGGGGAAAAAGTAGATTTCCAGCCAAATTTCAGCCATACTCTGGGTTTGAGGCAAGACGCTTTGGAAGTAGAGCAGAAAAAACGGAGGTGTGCAATCCATCAGGACTAACGTTCAACCTAACATCAAGTTATTCAACGGACGTGTTAATGGTCCCATTTCTTTCTGCTTTCAAATCAGGGGTTAATTCTAGTTAGCTAAGTATCGAAATGTTTACAGTTGAACAAACAGATATCATATATGTAACGTGTGGTGTTCGGCAACAGTCTAGCTAGTCAAAACTTTTTATCCGAAAACAATGACTTCATAAAAACACACTCACAGTGACACAAAAACAAATCAGTCAATGATGGACTACAGTTACCCTCTCCAATAGAAACTGCAGTTACCCCCATAGGAACTACAGTTACCCCCCATAGGAACTACAGTCACCCCCAAAGGAACTACATTTACCCCGCAAAGGAACTACAGTTACCCCCATAGGAACTACATTTACCCCGCAAAGGAACTACAGTTACCCCCAAGGAAACTGCAGTCACCCCCATAGGAACTACAGTTACCCCCCATAGGAACTACATTTACCCCGCAAAGGAACTACAGTTACCCCCCATAGGAACTACATTTACCCCGAAAAGGAACTACAGTTACCCCCATAGGAACTACATTTACCCCGAAAAGGAACTACAGTTACCCCCAAGGGAACTGCAGTCATCCCCAAAGGAACTACATTTACCCCCAAGGAAACTGCAGTCACCCCCATAGGAACTACAGTCACCCCCAAAGGAACTACATTTACCGCATAGGAACTACAGTTACCCCCCATAGGAACTACAGTCACCCCCAAAGGAACTACATTTACCCCCAAGGAAACTGCAGTCACCCCCATAGGAGCTACAGTTATACCCTCCCCAATAGGAACTACAGTTACCCTCTCCCATTGGAACTACAGTTACCCTCCCCAATAGGAACTACAGTTACCCTCTCCCATTGGAACTACAGTTACCCTCTCCCATTGGAACTACAGCTACCCTCTCCCATAGGAACCACAGTTACCCTCTCCCATAGGAACCACAGTTACCCCCATAGGAACAACAGTTACCCCCAAAGGAACTACAGTTACTCCCAAAGGAACAACAGTTACCCCCCATAGGAACAACAGTTACCCTCTCCCATTGGAACTACAGTTACGCTCTCCTATTGGAACTACAGTTACCCTCTCCCATTGGAACTACAGTTACGCTCTCCCATTGCAACTACAGTTATCCCCTCTCCCATTGGAACTACAGCTACCCTCTCCCATTGCAACTACAGTTACCCTCTCCCATTGGAACTACAGCTACCCCCATAGGAATTACAGTTACCCTCTCCCATAGGAACTACAGTTACCCTTCCGCATAGGAACAACAGTTACCCTCTCCCATAGGAACTACAGTTATCCTTCCCCATAGGAACTACAGTTACCACCCATTGGAACTGCAGTTATCCCCAAAGGAACAACAGTTACCCTCTCCCATTGGAACTACAGTTACCCCCAAAGCAACTACAGTTACCCCCATAGGAGTACAGTTATCCCCTCCCCATTGGAACTACAGTTACCCCCATAGGAAGTAGAGCAGAAAATTACAGATTTCTATGTTGTGCAGTGGAAGTCAATACTTAGAGCTGTGTAGACCTAAGTTAGAAATTGGCAATCATCGCACCCTCAATATCGTGGCTGTCATTAGCATTTTCTCATGAAAAATCACACTTGTGTCTATCGCATTGTCAAAAGGCTATCCCGTTAATTGCTTTTCGTCTATACTGTTTGTGACAGTTAGCAATCAGAATATGACCTGATTTCTGATCTTCAGTTTTAGATATTTTTAGAAATCAAGAAGAACAATTCTTCATTCAGTTCTGTGACTTGCTATCAAAATTCATTCAATTCTCTTCCATGTATCTTCATAAGCATGTTGTAAGTATAATATTCTACGCTAATTTTAACACCAGAAATAGTAATTTGAAATTTGAACGTAAATAATGTCTTTTTAATTATTATTGCATGTCTTGTTCTAATGACTTATTCTTTCTTGAGACAAAGTTGTGATACATTCCAAATACAATCTTTCGAATGGTGATGTGTATTTTGAATATTATTCTGTGGGTTTCATATCTGCAAATTCACATTTAAACTTCATTTTTTCACATTTTACATTTACATGTACATGTA
Organism: Prostheceraeus crozeri; assembly: GCA_907163375.1. Taxonomy (NCBI): domain Eukaryota; kingdom Metazoa; phylum Platyhelminthes; order Polycladida; family Euryleptidae; genus Prostheceraeus; species Prostheceraeus crozeri. The sequence goes on from CAJQUW010005451.1 coordinate 96,274, forward strand.
TATACTCTGTGTGGCCTACCATTGTACTCATTTTGGGAGATAAGATGAATGCGTATTCATCTATGAATCTTGAATTGCGCATGCATAAATATTAGGTAAATATGATACAAAAAGATTATATTAATAATCAAATGCCAATCTATATGAAAACCATCAATTTTCTAAAAAGTACTTTTATAAATGACCTTTAAAACTGACCTTACATTAAGTCAATTTTGCCCACACTTTTGCTGAAAGTTCATCATGCATACAAACCAAAAGTCACAAAATGTTGAACTTCTATATGACATAGATATAAAAAGAAGTTAATGGGAGGGTCCCCCGCTAAAGTGCCCCCGGTCTTGACAGGGTTAAGTGCCGAACTCATTCAGATAATCTACAATTGCACGATACTTACTTTAAAAGCATGTTCCTTTGCACATCTCAAACATAGATTAATCTTACTTCATGAAATTAACATGCATTATCATTTCGGTTTTACTATAATCTTGATTTTAAAATTACTTGATGCATGTTATGCATTTCTGTGTGATCAATTCCGACTGCTGTAGACAGCTTCCTAAATTGCTGAAGATCATGGCAAAAACGCTCATTAACATACCCATCCAGTTTTTCTGGTAAGCCTGATATGACTACATTACATTCTCTGCTGCGACGTTGTTCTAATTCCTGTAACATATCTTCATCAGACATGCAAAAAGCTATGGCGGACTGAACAGTTATCAGCCAAGGAGAAGCACAGTAAGTATATCACTCCAAAATGGAATAGCCAACACACCAAATCGAAGACTGATGCCAGATACGTGCAGTACGCCACAGCAAGTTGTCATACACCATAAAAACACATTTATCCATATAAAATGCATTGTCTTGAAATAAGTACAGATTTAAAGGAAAAAAACAGTTGCTTCCCAAACATTTGCATCACTAACTGTTTGAATCACCTAGTAGTACTTCGTCCATCCACCTTTTGAATCTATGATTGATTGAATTCTCCTTGGCATTGATTCCACCAATTTTGCACACACTTCCTTTATTTTTTGGTCATGATGCCACATCCTCAAGAAATTTGAGACCAGGGGCCAGTTGCACGAAACTTTGATGATATTATCTTATTTTTGATGTTATCTTAGGAGAAAAGATAATGTCGGTTGCACCAAAAATTATATTATCTTTTAAGGACATTGTGACGTTTTCTGACGCAATAACTATAGAATGATGTTGTAATCCAATCAGTGTTACGATCAAATCTGTCACCGATAATAATAGCATGCAATTCAGATGGAATTCCAAGTCAGTCAAGGTGATGAAAATTACTGTTGCTTTAAGACAATGTGACTGTGTCGATTTTATTCTAAATTTCTTTAGTAGGCCAACTCAAAATACCTCATTCATTAGACACCTCTTTATATTGTAGTCATATACACATGTACATATACATTTAGGCTACAATGAAAGTTAATATCATCGAAAATGCGATTGAATATAAAATCTTCGGCGTGCTTGACTCCTTAGATCACTGCTTGAATCTCCCCCAGTCACAGGAGTTTCATCAGTGTCAGTTATCACAGACTGAGTGAGGAATTCATCAAAGTCCTTGTTTATAATAGCGAAGTTGTGCAAAACAACACACGCCGTGACAACTCTGGCTGATTTCCTTGGATCTACAACACGCAGTCCATTTAATCAGTTGAATTTTCGCTTAAGAATCCCTATAGCTCTTTCAACAGAGCATCTCGCAGATTTATGTGCATTGTTGAAGGCAGATTCGGGAGCTGTCACTTGGTTTTTAATCACCGGAGTGAATAGCCAAGGTCGTAAGGGATAACCCTGATCCCCAAGAATGATGTAGTCGCCGAAATGTCCATTCTCGAAATTCTCGAACATTCGCGAATGCCTAAGGACTCTGCTATCATGGCTTCCTCCTGCCCAATCGGCAACCACATCAGCTATCAGCAGCTCTCCCGTGACGACGACTTGAACATTCAGTGAATGTTGACCTTTTCTGTTGACATACTCAGGTTCAAAATCTTTGGGGGCCATAATTTTTATATGCGTACCATCCACTGAGTCCACAACGCGAGGTAGCCTCTTCGTGTAAAAAAATTCACGATTCGGTTGAGTGTCAAAGTGTCTGGTGGACACAAAAAGCGGCAAGAGCTTTAAAAGACCACTAGTTATTATTTCAATTGAACGATGAACAGTGGATTTGTGCACACCAAAAGTATCACCAATAACTTCCATGAACGAACCACTAGCAAAGAATCGTAGAGCAATATAGGTCTCTTTCTCTATTGAAAGCGATTTATTTCTGTTTGATTTTTGCCGAATGTGAGGTGTCAACAGTTCAACAAGGTAATTGAAGGACTTCCACTTCAGGCGAATTCTGTTGTAGAGTTCCTCATCACTAAAAGCGCTATGAACGAAACAAAATTATCATAAGTGCATATTTCTGCGTATTTCTGAGACTAAGCATCAATGGATTGAGAAGATAGAAGCGCTCCATGATGATACTAACTTAACAGAAAATAAGATAAAAACTTCAAAATTTTACGTTCGTGCAACCGTATTATCTTATCTCAAAATCATATTATCTTAAGATAGTAGAGTTGCACCAAACATCTACTAAGATAATATCATTATCTTAAAAATAAGATAATAACGTTTTGGTGCAACCCAATTCTCTCATCTCGTATATTATCTTAAGATCATAATATTATCTTGTTTCGTGTAACTGGCCCCAGTTCTTGCTTTGATTTACAGTGAGCTTTATTTATCCGAATTTTTGCAATGGCTCTCAAATTTTCGATAGTGTTAAGGTCTGGCGATTGGCTTGACCACGTCAAAGCATTGATTCCCTTTCGTCGAAAATGGTCCATGCATATCCGGCTAACATGACAAGGGGCATTGTCTTGTTGAAAATAGCAATTACTATTGTGATAAGTTGAATTAATTTCAGGAATAACACAATGGTAATGATTCGGTTGATATATTCTTCTGATTTGAGAGTTTTGTCCACAACATGGGTTCGACCTGGTCCATAAAATGAGAAGCACGCCCAGATAATCACCTTTATGAGGTATTTTGTGGTGAATTTGTAATGATCTTTAGTTAATGGATGACCATCTACACGTCTCACAAATTTGTTGGACGTATCTGACAAGCAGAGAAAAATTTCATCACTCCAAAGCACTAACTCCCATTTATCAAAAGACTAATGAGAATGTTCCAATGCCCACTCCTGACGGGCTTTCATCTGCTTCTTCGACTTCGCTGAACAAGGGGCTTTCTTATCATGCAGCCGGCCTCTGCACTGTCCGAAGGCTTACATCATCACCTCACTGTAAATCGCTCAATACCAATCACATGCGAAGGATGCATACCAAAAAATTTTTTTGGTATGTTTCTGTATTCTCTTGGTATATATTTGTATGCTTTTCGTATGTTATTTCAAATGTGGCATGCTTTACATACTAAAGTCATACAAGCACAATGTTAAAAGAAATCATCAATCATCTCCAAAGTATCTTGATTTCAGGACTTTTGTCAATAAAGATCACACTAATGTTACTACTGTTCTGCAAGTAGCGAGATAATGACATTCAAGAGTCATTCTTTCAATACTGAATTCGATTTTAATACACGTAAGTCTAAGGCATTTCATGAATAATTAATAAGGTTTCAACCATCAACAATTATGCATTATGTAATTTTGAAATTAAGCACATTATCAATCCGAAATAAAAACACATTATAATTCATGAACGCAAACATAGTCGACATAGCAAACATGTTTGAGATATATAAGTCAACATGATTTCACTAATGATATCGTTTAAATGAAATGATGTCTGTCAACTTGGGTCATAAAGTGGAGTTAAATAAATGTCCTGTTAATGTTGCTAGACAAGTAGCATCGACCGCACATTCGTGGAGCATAATATTCACAATAAATCTAATGTACTCAAATATAACTCTATCAAACAAAAAATATTCACCACTTGTATTACCAAAAAAGTTATTTGACAGTAGTATGTAATACATACATTTTTTTTGGTATGTGACTTACAGCTACACATACCAAATGGATACCAGAGGCATACGAATAAGGATGAATTTCCATCGGGTCTCGTATTTAAAACATACCAACAATTCGTATTTCAGTGTAAAACAGCCAATCACAGATAGAATAGTTCGTATCGCTACATACCAATCACATACTGAAGTAAGTGAGATGTGGTATGAAACCAGAATACCAGAATCTCGTATCAGATGTTAGTTTCAAATTGTATGTGATTTTGGTATATGTTTGTATGTAATTTTCGTATCCAGCGATTTACAGTGAGGACCAAGTTGATCTTGGATTTGTCTTGCAGTCATTTGTGGTGAGCGTAGGGAGAGCTGCCGAATGTGTCTAACTGCTCTGTCATCAATTGTCTTATTGTGACCTCCGTAGTTCTGGTATTGAGTAGCCGTTGCACCAGAGTCTCTAAAGGCCTTCATTATCCTCGATATTCACGACTGAGTTATGCCAGCAATAGCTGCTATTTCCTTCTGAGACTTTTCAGTGTTCTCGGGCAGTGTCAAAACCTTAATTCGCGTAGCTTCGCGTGAATCCATCTCGATGCAATAAAGATCAATGACTGCATGTGCGCTTTGCATTGAATAGTGAATGTGATGAATCAATCACGGTAGTATCCAAGCAAGACAAGATATCATTACCTAACGATGAAAGGACAGATTTTGAACAGCAATAAAGGAACATAGAAATTGCTAATGGTGTAATTCATTATCTTAGCGTCATAGTATTCTAACCAAGTTCAAAGCCGAAATATCACAGATGGAATAAATGCAGACAACTTGCTGTCGCGTACTGATATATAGAAATTTCGTTGAATTAGTTTTATATAATCGACTTTAATATTGTAAGTACGATTTTTAAATGTTTATATCTTACTACTGATAACGCAGTAAGCGGCAACATGCAGCTGCTGACATGTTTATTCGAGCATCTGGTGGACACTGTGCATGTTTGGTAACTTTGCTGCCAGATGAGAGGAAATAAAACATTTGTTATCAAGCATTTCATCGGTTTGGTGGCTTACAATTAATGTGATTACAAGTGATGTCGTTTCTATTCACTTTATTCAATGTCACAAAAGCCATTATTTCATTATGTCATCAAATGGGACAACATGCTGAGATTCAGAGAATTCTGCATTCATTTTCTGAGAATCTCTTTCTGTTACAAAACAAAAGTTGTCAAATTTAATGCATCACTAAACGTGAATAGTTTTCCTTTCACAATTTATGAGAATTTATTAATATTCACTTGAAATGATGTGAGTATGCTTCTCTATGTGACAAAAGAAATGGACCTATCAAAGAAGGTATGAAATTATCCCAGTCGATCCTTTAATTGAACATTTTGACAATATGAGAAAGTGGACTAATTTCGTCCATGAAAAATTATCAATAACAACTTTAATTTTTTAGCATTTGTCATTAATGATATCTTTTTATTTCTTGCGTCGGCTGAAATTTTCTATTAAGAAATCGGTTTGAGGGATTTACACTCGGATGACAGTAGATAAAGTGAAGAATCACCAACTTCGCATTTCATGGGAGCATTATCATGTTCCACATCCAGTCAATCACGTGCTATTCAGCTACTCAAGTCTGTTTGTACATCTACACTGTAAACCGCTGACTGACAATTGACAGACATTTATCCTACAAAATCTATTTTGTCGGTCATTGTTAGTTCTTGTAGGATGCTTGCCACTGAACACCTACAATATCTGACAAAAAGCGACAAAATGAATGGCATTTATCCTACAAAATCTATTTTGTCGGTCATTGTTAGATCTTGTAGGATGATTGCCACTGAACACCTATAATCTGACAAAAAGCGACAAAATGAATGGCAATGAATTATAGCTTAAATTTTATCAAAGATGTAGGGGAGAGTGGGGCAGAACGGAACGGTGGGGCAGAACGGAACAACTCGATATTTCTTTGTTTTTATCGTCTGTTTGTCTGGACCACGGCTTATAATGTAATATATAGTGATTTTTATATACTCAACACGTCTATTTTATCATAATGTGGGAATTCAAGTTTTGTGCCTCCAAAGTAATATTTTGGGGCTTTTGATATAATATTTGCATCTTCCAATATAACGGAAATAGGTACTTTGTAAGGATTTTGATGTATCCCTGATGTCAGATCCTATAAGTAGTGATTATGAAGACATTTTAATCGTGTAGAAAGCAAAGAGGAGACAAGAGTTTGGTCAAAATTCGAAATCACAAAAAGTATCGATAATGGGGCAGAACGGAACAACCTGTTCCGTTCTGCCCCGCGGTGTTTTACACTTCCACACCCTTTCTTGCTGGTATACTGCTATTTTGTTTATAGTTCTTCACCTGATGCGGCAGTGTGTGAATGAAAGTACATAGGCTACCTGCAAACTCTACATGCAGAGAATTATGCAAGCTCGGAATCGGATATGATTCCTCGTAATTTGATTAACAAGGCCATTTAGTCAACATAAAACTTCAATACATGCTTCATAGCATGTTTTGCATAATGTAAGCTACACTGTATAGTTCATGTTTCAACCTGAAGAGTATTTCTATGATATATTGTTCGATACCTATGATTCGAGAAACTTTTTTCAAATTCAAAATGAATTGAAATACAGGGATTCGATAACACAAGCGAAGCAATACAGCAAAGCAATATTCATTCATCGTTTCGACGTGTTGTAATGGTGCGAAATTACATAAGAAGAACGAGTCGCGGAAAATGGAGTGAAAAGTCCATGAAGCTTGCGATCGATTATGTGACCAACAAAAAAATGACAATGAGACAAGCTTCGAATGCCTATGGGATTCCCATTGCAACGCTGCATAGACACTTACAAGGACCCTTTCAACAAATGGGACGATATCAGCCTGTGTTCAACTGTGAATTCGAAGGAATTTTGGTGCAGCACCTTTTGTGTCTCAATGAACAGTTTTATGGCTTGTCAACTAAAGATGTTCGACGTATTGCTTACGAATTGGCAGAATCCTTAAATCTGCCACATCCCTTCAACGACGAGCAAGGATGTGCCGGAAAGGACTGGGTGTCGTCGTTTATGAGGAGAAATGAACTTGTCATCAGAAAGCCTGAGCCAACCAGTGTGGCGCGAGCAGCCGGCTTTAATCCTCATCAAGTTGATAAATTTTTCAAGATATTGAGAATATGCCTTGATTTATATGGATACGGACCCAATCAAATTTGGAACGTGGATGAAAGCGGACTTACCAATGTCCAAACGCCAAACAAGATCATTGCAAAAAGAGGGGTAAAACAAGTGGCGAAAATAACGAGTGCTGAGAAGGGTCAGACTGTCACGGTGGTGTGCGCCATGAATGCTGCTGGGACGTATATCCCCCTCTGCTGATATTTCCGCGAAAAAGGAAAAATGAAACATTGCTGAAAGGAGCACCCGCGAATAGTGTCATGGAGGTGTCAGACAATGGTTGGATCACACAAGAAATCTTCCTCAAATGGATGAAGCAATTCATTGAGTTCGCCAACCCTTCTGCCAACAACAAACAACTGATAATTCTTGACGGTCACGTGAGTCACAAATCCTTGGAGTTCATAGAGCTAGCAAGAAAGAACTATTGTGAAGTCATCTGCTTGCCTCCTCACTGTACTCACAAAATTCAACCACTGGACCGGGTCTTCTACGGCTCCTTAAAATCAAATTACAACATAGAGGCTGACAAGTGGCTGCTCAATCACCCCGGTAAGCGTATAACAATGTATGAAATCAGTGAAATCTTCGGCCCCTTCAGCAGTGGTCCCAACTTGCTCTGCTTACTGTGGACGGAAGCCGAGGGAGACAAGAAACAGACAGCGAAGACAAGTTGTCCGGTGTGTGATTTGCCCTACTATTCATCTACCGGCCTTGACTGGTTTCTGTGTACTGAATGTTGTAAATGGGTTTGTGAGGAATGTTTTGGTAACAGTCTCTGCCAGACATGTCTGTTGAAATCTTTGTAATGTGGATTGTTGTGAATGATGGCTTGATGCGACGTTGATCGGTTATCTTGATGTTCAAAATTGTTAGCGTGATTTGACGGTATTTGGTCAAATAAAGTTTTTGTTTTGCTCTATTAGTTCTCAGCTTTGAAACTGGTTTGGAAATGAATTGCATAAAAAGCTCATCTAGGACTAGCTCAAAAATGGCTTTTAGGCCTACATGTAGGGCTAAGTGAAGTTCGTCATAGGCGCATGTAACTTAAGAATTAGAATGACCAAATCAATAGCCGGCATGACATTTGAATGATTCTGATAGGCACTTTGCCCATTATACCACGTTCTTTCATTGATGATTAGGCCTATCGGGTATCTAGTTAGGCCTAACTTTTGAACTAGGATAGGCATTGTAATATGCTTGATAATAATTAATGAAGTGAGTAGGGTAAAGCTTAAAACATGATAGATAGTGCATCATACAGGCCTATATTACAAATTGGGTCCATTTGGACCATTCAAAGCGAAACAATTATCGCTTTCCGTTCTGCTCCACAGTGTTCCGTTCTGCCCCACACGATGTTCCGTTTTGCCCCACCATATGGGGCAGAACGGAACAGTTGTCAGTTCCACGATTTCTGCCATTTTCACCTGTAGTACCCATGTTTAGGCAGCATTCTTGCTAGTTTCCGCATTATACAGCTACAAGCAATAATGCCTACAATTGACAACAAAAATAAAGTAAGAATAATCAAAGCAGGAGCTATTTCACGTTAAGTGTTCCGTTCTGCCCCACCCTCCCCTAGGTAATTAATTAAATTATGTCAAAATAAATCATGGTTTTGCCACACAATGACACAGATTGCCCAAAAGTCAAACAATCACTAATCGAAAAAGTCAATCAATATTCAACAGTTGTTGTCTAGTTAATTTGCATACAAAGCATCTGCACTGTAAACCGTAGACCGACAACTATCCTACAAAATTACTGACAAAATCAACCGACGATTGTCACCTCCAATATCCTGCGATATCCGACGAATTTGCAGGTTCACCATCGAAACAGATACTCTATATGCAAATTAACAACAACAACTGTTGAATATTGATTGATTTTTTCGATTAGTGATTGTTTGACTTTTGGGCAATCTGTAATATTGTGTGGCAAAACCATGATTTATTTTGACATAATCTAATTAATTACCTACATTTTTGATAAAATTTAAGCTATAATTCATTGCTATTCATTTTTGTCGCCTTTTGTCATATATTATAGATGTTCAGTGGCAAGCATCCTACAAGAGCTAACAATGACCGACAAAATAGATTTTGTAGGATAAATGTCTGTCAATTGTCAGTCAGCGGTTCACAATGTGTTTCGATATTGGTGGAGAACCTACAAATTCGTCGGATATCGCAGGATATTGGAGGTGACAATCTTCGGTTGATTTTGTCAGTAATTTTGTAGGGTTATTGTCCGTCAACGGTTTACAGTGTGAGGATTCAACTCATTACTTAATTATTCTATTTACATTGTGTTTACAAAAAGCAGCATTTATTGATTATTTCAGGTGCACTACATGTAACTTAGGCGATCCTCAACTTTAGGCTTTCCCTAAGTTGCTAATTGCAAATCTCAAAGTTACCCGCGCATGGCTTCAACTTTAATTAGGCAGCTGTGTCGATGTTGAGAGATGTGAACTAGGCCTGCTGATGATTCCTGATATTGGATGAAATAGCAGCTATTCAGGTCTGTTCCCAGTTTTCAACTGAGGATGCAACTCAATATTTAGGCTTCAATCAAGCGAAAAATGACGCGCGACTTTTCCATGTGATGCATCGACTTTTCCGATTTTTTAAAAAATCCGACTTTTTGGTGCATTAAGAAAAAGTCACCTGCATCTGCACTAACAGTATCTACAGTTCAGGTGTTCCCAAGCTGTCTTCTTGAGGTCCGTCTACTTTAAATATGCATGTAAATTGCCGGAAACAATGTGATCGGGAACATAATTAATATACTACAACAAATCATGCAATACACTCGTGGTGATTTGAAGCTGTTTTTTAGTATCATTTTATTTAATCTGAAATGTTTTAATTTTATGCATTATTTAATTTCTAAATGATTTAATTAGTAACAGCTATTCAGGCCTTTTCCCATTGAGGATGCAACCCAATATTAAATTATTCTATGTTCAACCACGTATCTACAGTCCTCCAGATCTTAGTGACTTCGCCCATCAAATTTCCGGTAGAAGCCTTCATTAGCAGGAGAGCAATTTCCCAAACATTGTAAACAATTGTGCTCTATAAATGCCTATAACAATAACGAAGTGAATTCATGCAATATTGTGCAACATTAATTTTAATAAGTAAAGTTACTTGAGGCACTTCTGATGCCATCTTGCAATTTGGATTGATTGCTAACTGTATATTTAAACTCGCTCTTTCCGCTCAACCTGATGGATTTAGTCACATCGTCTATATTCACCTAATGGACGCTGAAGCACATCGGAAACCCGACGGATGAACTGATTGGCGCCCTATCTCATGTAATTCCAAAAGACAGATTCGTGGGCAAACTAATTCCTAAAGTGCTTGTATACGGACTGATTCACCCCTGCTACTTTCCTAAAGTACACAAGCACATTCATGTGAACCATCCCTCTATCTAGTCAGCAAAACACATGTATGAGAACCAACACGTACACGAATTAATTCCTAAAGTGCTTGTATACAGACTGATTCACCCCTGCTACTTTCCTAAAGTACACAAGTACATTCATGTGAACCATCCCTCTACCTAGTCAGCAAAACACATGTATGAGAACCAACACGTACACGAACTAATTCCTAAAGTGCTTGCATACAGACTGATTCACCCCTGCTACTTTCCTAAAGTACACAAGTACATTCATGTGAACCATCCCTCTACCTAGTCAGCAAAACACATGTATGAGAACCGACACGTACACGAATTAATTCCTAAAGTGCTTGCATACAGACTGATTCACCCCTGCTACTTTCCTAAAGTACACAAGTACATTCATGTGAACCATCCCTCTACCTAGTCAGCAAAACACATGTATGAGAACCGACACGTACACGAATTAATTCCTAAAGTGCTTGTATACGGACTGATTCACCCCTGCTACTTTCCTAAAGTACACAAGTACATTCATGTGAACCATCCCACTACCTAGTCAGCAAAACACATGTATGAGAACCAACACGTACACGAATCAATTCCTAAAGTGCTTGCATGCATACCGATTCACCCCTGCTACTTTCCTAAAGTACACAAGTACATTCATGTGAACCATCCTCCTACCTAGTCAGCAAAACACATGTATGAGAACCAACACGTACACGAATCAATTCCTAAAGTGCTTGTATACAGACTGATTCACCCCTGCTACTTTCCTAAAGTACACAAGTACATTCATGTGAACCATCCCTCTACCTAGTCAGCAAAACACATGTATGAGAACCAACACGTACACGAACTAATTCCTAAAGTGCTTGCATACAGACTGATTCACCCCTGCTACTTTCCTAAAGTACACAAGTACATTCATGTGAACCATCCCACTACCTAGTCAGCAAAACACATGTATGAGAACCAACACGTACACGAATTAATTCCTAAAGTGCTTGTATACGGACTGATTCACCCCTACTATTTTCCTATAGTACACAAGCACATGCATGTGAACCATCCCCCTACCTAGTCAGCAAAACACATGTATGAGAACCGACACGTACATGAATCAATTCCTAAAGTGCTTGTATACGGACTGATTCACCCCTGCTACTTTCCTATAGTACACAAGCACATTCATGTGAACCATCCCCCTACCTAGTCAGCAAAACACATGTATGAGAACCGACACGTACATGAATCAATTCCTAAAGTGCTTGTATACGGACTGATTCACCCCTACTATTTTCCTATAGTACACAAGCACATGCATGTGAACCATCCCCCTACCTAGTCAGCAAAACACATGTATGAGAACCAACACGTACACGAATTAATTCCTAAAGTGCCTGTATACGGACTGATTCACCCCTACTATTTTCCTATAGTACACAAGCACATGCATGTGAACCATCCCTCTACCTAGTCAGCAAAACACATGTATGAGAACCGACACGTACATGAATCAATTCCTAAAGTGCTTGTATACGGACTGATTCACCCCTACTATTTTCCTATAGTACACAAGCACATGCATGTGAACCATCCCCCTACCTAGTCAGCAAAACACATGTATCAGAACCGACACGTACATGAATCAATTCCTAAAGTGCTTGTATACGGACTGATTCACCCCTGCTACTTTCCTATAGTACACAAGCACATGCATGTGAACCATCCCCCTACCTAGTCAGCAAAACACATGTATGAGAACCAACACGTACACGAATTAATTCCTAAAGTGCTTGTATACGGACTGATTCACCCCTGCTATTTTCCTAAAGTACACAAGCACATGCATGTGAACCATCCCCCTACCTAGTCAGCAAAACACATGTATGAGAACCAACACGTACACGAACTAATTCCAAAAGTGCTTGCATGCATACCGATTCGCGACCTACCTAATTAACATCTACCCTATTCTGGGAATTTGACATCGATTATACTTGCATCAGTGATCGAGGAAATTTGTCATTCATATCATGTGAGATTTGCAGACATTTTGCAGGTATTTTCAAATGAATTATTAAGAGACAATTGAATATGAATTTGCATTTCATCAAATGATGTCGTCTGCGGCACGCTATTCATTGGTCCATCACATGACTCACAACGTTGCAATATTCTCCTCGTCTTGCGATTACTTGTACTCTTGCCTAAAAACAAACAGTTTTCGATTTTCAATAAACTCGCATGTCAATTTCGTCAATCATCTGTCAGCCTCGAGCAGTGATAGTGTCTATGATGCGCCGAACGGAAATTATAAATGTCTTTTTTTTAATTATTATCCTCATGATGATCATTTACTTAATTGTGGATGAAATCTGATTCCTCATCGAAAAGCTTCAGTTTCAGTAACGGATGAGCTCATTTCAAGCCTCTAACTTACTTTCGTTGTCCCACTAATGACGCTGTTACAGTATGCAACGGTAAGAAAGTCAAATAATAAATGTACAGTAGCTTCAAAATACAGAATTCCTGGGAAAGCACAATTTGATTCATTGGAAGGGAGGAAAATACTTTGGCAGCTCATTCTTCAAATCTTCGAAGCTATTTGGAGTGTTCAAATAAAAGACAGTCGCCCCCTTCGTTCAGACAAATTTACTTTATTGTTTTGAAAACATATATAGTCCTACATAGCCCGACCCGTCGTTTTTTACATCGTCTTCGTATTTTGCGTGTTCTTTGTATTATTAACATTACACTTACCACGAAGCTATGATTTGTATTAAGTTGTTTATATTTCTGAATGAAAAATTATACAATTGCTTTGTTATAAGCAATGTGTAATTCTATCATAATTAAATCAATGAGTTTCAATTAGTCAGTAGATTATAGGAAAGTTTAATAGCGTAATTCATGTACTTTGGCTACTTATTACAACTTCGGGCCCAATAGGAATTTTGGTGTATATAGAAGAATCCTAACGTCAGTACAAAATACAAAGAATGCGGTTCGTTAACTTCACTCTCATTTATTGAAGCTTGGGCTTGGGTTTTGCGTTTTGACCCAAGTTTTGGCCCAAAACTTGTATTGGGTGCACTCAATACAAATTTTTGCCCAACCTTGGTCACATAGTCAAGAAAAAGCGTTTCCTGAACAGAACGCATGAGATGATTTGATGGAAAGCTCACTTTTACGATTCAACCCCTCGCCTATAGGTTGAACAATTCTTATGCCCTCGATAACGTCTGAGGACGAAACGGGTCGGGCTCTGTATATATATATGTTTTTCAGACAAAAAAGTAAATCTGTCTTTGCGAAGGGAGCAACTGTCTATTATTTAATCTCTACAATGCACCTCTCGTATAATGGACGCGTTGGTTTACTATTTGAAGTGATAGCAACACAATGAATGAGAAAGTGGAAGAAATATTTGGAAGTTTTATTTCAAAATTTCTAAAGTTACTGCGACCTGTTGACATAAAAGGTTTTTCAGACTGCAATTTTCTTCAAGCACTATCATCATTAGACTTATAATGGAAGGTTGATCATTTTGTTTTCTCTTCCTTCTCTTCTTTCATTTTCTTGTTGATCCGTCTAAAGAGAATATAAAGATCCCATGAGCTGAGAAATTCATATATTTCTGAACATTTCCTGTCTTGCTGTGTAGACAAATTTATATTTAGCGAGAATTTGTCCCTTGCCAAATATTTGAATGGCAATTTATAGCAGGTAATGGGCGAATTACGGCTTTATTTGACATTCATCCATAGCAAATCCTTCGTGAATCAGGCTGCCGTAATCCCGTTCTTTGTGAAAAAACTGACCGCTAATCATAAATATCTTTAAGTTTGGATTTTGCAAAGCGAGAATTTCCTCTGTTTCTCATCTCCATAACTTTCTCAAATACTCCTGACACACTTTTATTGTAGAAGGGATCTCGGTACGCGAAGATCGCTCAATTTTGGTGTTAGCAAACAAATACGGACAATGATTCCTGGAAATTGTTGATTCTCTTCGTTAATTAGGTATTACGTTTACCAAAATGTAAAGTGGATTTTCAAAGCATCTTGACCACACATGTAATCAGAGACTGTCTGCCCTCAGAATTTTGAAGTCTGCGAGTGATGAGAGGCAGCTACAAATTCTGTATACTGGTATTTGTTTGATATGTTACGGATCCCCCATTTTTCGTCATTGGCTGTGCAAATTCTGGACAGAATACATGTAGATTCTTTCAATATACACTGTCATCGCATTATTCACAGACCGACTGTACTTGTGAAACATCACTTTTAAGAATGTTTTGTTGAAGGATGCCATCAAACTTCTTCGCAAAGCAGCGCAGGCCCATCTTTATCCCGGCATCACGATCCCACCACGTTTTCCACATTAAAATTAATATTTCATTGAACTCACAAACACTCTGAGGAAGCACTCTACGTTTCCTCTTAACATGCCAGCTTCTCTGAATTCATGTTAGTTTTTCTTTCTTATACTGTATGTCATATATTGAGCTACATTGATATTCATTTACATGAAATGTACACTTTCTTGTTGTGGCAACAAGTAGGCTCCTCTCAAACAAATAGTTCAAAAACCAAGTTTATTGATCACTCCTTTTTCTCTTTAATGATAACAGTGACAAAAATACTTGTCATCTATGAATATACTTCGAACGGTAGGATCAACCGTTGATGCGAAGGAAAAGAAAGTCTGCTTTACAGTGGTGAACAGAGAATTTCTCACTGAGGTGTTCTCGAATTCATGTTGATAGGTTTAATGAAACATCATATCACTGCAATAATCTTTTTTAGCATAAGATGTGAATTGCATGTCATGGCATCCTGATGTGCATTTATGGCCTAATTCTAATTCACCATCACATAGACCTGAAAGATCTTGAGCATAGTGAAGCATGCATGTAGTATCTAAGCATCTTTAGTTTATAAAAATTTATCCATAATTTAGAGCAGCTGTTCGGTGATTTAAACGTTCGTTAATTCATGGAAATATTATTCGACTACTTCGCATGTTTTATTTCTTTCATGATCACATTGTAGCCTTCATCGCCTAATAGTTTCGAATCAAATGTCACCTAGGCTGCCATACTATTCCCTAACGAACAGTACTTCAATGTAGTGTAAAGAATGTGCCATGGTAGTTTGCATATTTTGCTGTTCTTTTACACTGCATTGAAGTACTAAGGTCCTGTCTTATTGTTGCTGACAAATGGCATGATTGCATAGGTCGAATTGTGGGAACTGGAAAACAGTGGAGATGGTCTTTAAGCAATGTAAACGAATGCATTTCATTATGGGCTAGACATTGTTCACATTATCAATATTGAAATTGAAAAATTGTCGGATTCTTCAGGATTTTCTGGATCAAGGAAAAAATCCAAATGGAAACAGATAAAGTTTTCTATGATTAAGCGAAACACTTGTATTTAGTCGACGGCCACATTTTTTTCGCATGGGATGACCTCAGGTCATGATCTCATGCATTCTTATTGCTATAAGACTAAGCGCACGCACTAAGCGTGTTATTTTACAAGCATCTTAATTTCGGTAGACATTTGATTGGAGTAGTCCTGATGAGGACTGAAGGCGTTCTCCAATCCGTAGGTCTACAAATGCAATGCTGTTGTAACCATTGGGTTAAGCAGTTCTTGAAATAACTTAATGGAACTTCCTCGTGCCAACGAATTGAAATTGATCAGCTTTGGCCCAATAACTGATGAAAACAGAAATGCTAAGAGTGCTGTTGCAACACTGATAATACTTATTCTTACTGTTAATATGCTAACAGTAATTTCAAGAATGCACGTACAACACAGACGCTTAATATCATGTGTCAGTTGCTTGTTGTGGAAATAGTTAGTAAAGGAAAATGCTCACCAATAATTAATAAAATTAATATTACATGTTCCAGAACAGCAGGAAACTAATAGATAAAAGGGAAAAGTGGACAATGGAAGTAAACAATACAACTACAAAGACACTCAATTGCATCGGATGTATTGAACAATTCTACACATGGAAAATACTTATTCAATGTACTGCGACAGATCTTTGTTGTCAATCTATTGTGTGACGTAGCCGAATGATAAGCTGATACTATTCTTCCACCACTACTTGAGCTAATAATTGAGAAATATAAACCACAATGCTGCAGCAAGTCAGTCATCAACAGATACTCGTCTGGTTGTGTTTGTACTCCTAACCTGAACACTCAAACCGAGACGAACGGGGTCCCACGCATTGTGGCTGACAAAATACTCAAAAGGCAATGATATGCTTGGAAAGATATACGTGTATGTGTATATACATCAAGAGGATATTGT
Source organism: Prostheceraeus crozeri (assembly GCA_907163375.1). Taxonomy (NCBI): domain Eukaryota; kingdom Metazoa; phylum Platyhelminthes; order Polycladida; family Euryleptidae; genus Prostheceraeus; species Prostheceraeus crozeri. Next base: position 113,301 of record CAJQUW010005451.1, read on the forward strand.
CATTCGGTCATTAAATCCATCCCATCTATAAAAATGCTTTTCGCAATCCGCACATGATGTAAACAAATCCTGTACCTCTGCCTCTTCAATTTCCACACCTAGACAAATCCGATCCTGTTGATCTTTGATTCCCACATGTAAACATGCAATCGCTATGTGATGAATGTGCAATCCGCCCGTACACAAGTCATCCATACCTCAATGAACTCACTTTCAATCTGTGACAGTCATCCTATGCCAATAATTGTGACACTCGTAATTAACCACGGAGTTCTTTAATCCCGTCTGACAAGAAGTGGAATGAGCTCTGCAGATGTGCAGATTTCTAGTAGTCATTGGATGTCCATCATTATGTGAAAGCCTAATTTTTGGCCATTCTCTGCCGAAAGATGTTCTGGCAGCCAAACTGATATCGAATAGGCGATGCCTGAGAAGTTTGTGAACTTTTATCGTGCGACTTATATTATTTCACTCAATGACATTTTTCATGTTTTCCTTGTGCGCAATTGCTAAACTTCTTCAAAATCTAGTGAAATTTTGTCGATCGCAGCAATGTCGAGGAAATTCGCAGCGATCCGCAATCTATGAAATGCGGTTTCTATTCATCAATGAATTAGAATTATCTTTTTGCACACTTGGCGAGCTTTATCAGGCTTCGCCAACGTTTTTGAATTTGATCGACAAGTCATAGCCATAATACTCGTATTCTGTGGTGCCACCTCATAATATCATATATTAAGTTCAGCAACATTGGCCTAATCTATCAGTACCAATGATATCCTAATTGCATTAACACACCTTTTATCGAGTCCTGCAGAAATTTTGATTACAAATGATGCGAGAATATTCAGCATAATTACCTAATTCGATGCTTATCACAATTTAAGTTATTGGATTGTTTTTACATGTGTAGATCTAACTCAGCCTAAAAGAACGTCAGATGAGCAGAGCAGCCTCTTATTGTTCTTTGATCAGTTATTGATAAACATATACGGGTATCAGAATTTTCGGCAATGTGAAGTCAATGGTTCATGAAGTAGGTATCGGAATGCAATTGTAGAGTAGTCTCAAAGGGCGATAGAAAATGATTAAAAAAGGAAGAACAAATTATCTTAGAAACTGGGCAATCCTCAAAAAATGAATGAATGTCTTTCGCGACTTGAGTACGGTCAATATAAAGTCAAGAAATTGCTGCATGTTAATTGACAGATTAATTCCAATCGGTGGATGATGTGATGCACACGACTACAGGTTCGCAAACTTCGCAATCCCGATCTAAATGCAATTCTGCTTCATTGCTTCGATAATAGTGGATGTAATAACACTACGCGATGCCACAAACTGCACTGATGCGACGGATATGAGACATAATGTCATAGAAATTGCATCAAGATTCACGGCATTGATAATTGACTAGCACGGCCTAATGCAATTAAATAAGCAATTAGTCGAAAGCCATGAGCCATATTCCGCACTTTGTATCACATTCATGCCAGAATCTATGATGTGTGTCAGCTGTCATTGGAACACAAGGCTAGGAATCCCACATTGTCGCTTTTGGTTTGCTAGTCCGGCAGCCAGTACGAGTCTCTGCAGCGAACGAGGCCGACAATGAGACTTTCAAAGAATGATGTACACCTCATAGTCCGGCAGCCAGCACGAGTGTATGCAGGGAACGAGGCCGAAGATGAGACTTTCACAGAATGATGTACACACCAAGTCTGGCTGTGTGCAGGGAACGAGGCCGACATGAGACATTCTGTGAATGATGTCCTCATTGTCGGCACACGAGTTTCTGCAGACTGCCGACAATGAGACTTATGATGTACATCATTCTGTGAAAGTCTCATTGTCGGCCTCGTTCCCTTGCAGAGAGGATCAAAGAAAGACACCAAGTTCCGAAAATGGGGAGATCACTAAAGTTTTTCGGTAAGTTTGACTTATCCCTTTGTTTTTTTTTAATTAACGAGCAGTGCAAGTCTACCTCTAAAAAAAGGAATAATTGCCCGCTGCAAAAAAAACATAAAAAATCTTGAATATCTCAAAAATTCCAAAAAGTCATTTTTGACATTTTTTGAATTCTGTCAGATGGAGTTCTGGCTGCCGGATGTGAGGTGCACATCATTCTGTGAAAGTCTCATTCTCGGCCTCGTTCCCTGCAGAAACTCGTTCTGGCTGCCGGACTATGAGGTGTACATCATTCTGTGAAAGTCTCATTGTCGGCCTCGTTCCCTGCAGCAACTCGTGCTGACTGCCGGACTATGAGGTGTACATCATTCTGTGAAAGTCTCATTGTCGGCCTCGTTCCCTGCAGAAACTCGTTCTGGCTGCCGGACTATGAGGTGTACATCATTCTGTGAAAATCTCATTCTCGGCCTCGTTCCCTGCACAAACTCGTGCTGGCTGCCGGACTATGAGGTGTACATCATTCTGTGAAAGTCTAATTTTTGGCCTCGTTCCCTGCAGAAACTCGTGCTGGCTGCCGGACTATGAGGTGTACATCATTCTGTGAAAGTCTCATTGTCGGCCTCGTTCCCTGCAGCAACTCGTGCTGACTGCCGGACTATGAGGTGTACATCATTCTGTGAAAGTCTCATTGTCGGCCTCGTTCCCTGCAGCAACTCGTGCTGACTGCCGGACTATGAGGTGTACATCATTCTGTGAAAGTCTAATTGTCGGTCTCGTTCCCTGCAGAAACTCGTGCTGGCTGCATGCCGGACTATGAGATGTACATCATTCTGTGAAAGTCTAATTTTTGGCCTCGTTCCCTGCAGAAACTCGTGCTGGCTGCATGCCGGACTATGTGATAAGCGCCTCAGGCCTAGGACCACAATTCACCGAAAAGACTGTGCCGATGACAGGCCCAACCCTAAGTAGGCCTACAATATTCCCTCGATAGCCTTTCCCTAAGTCTCGTAGTGAAAATTAGAATGATGAAATATTCTAGAAAAATCCTATTCCGAAAGAGCCTCAGGCGGAATAGTGTCCCAAGCACACTCTATGCTTGCTGAACCCTGCCCTGGTAGTAATAACAGAAATGGAAAGTGGAAAACTTCCAATGCGAAGTCTTATTGACATGTTTAGTCTTGAAGCTATGACTATTAACAGGTGATAGAATTTCCGCATAGATATTTTGACAGATGTACATGTGCGCCATTCTGCGTTTGTAGTCAATGCAGTGAGTTGTACATTTTCAGATAATATATCGGAAAACTTATTTTAAATTTAAAGAACCACAGGACACTGCTAATTAATTCCTTAATGTCCTCTTCAACTTACCCCTTCATAATGTTTTTTGCAGTTGCGATTTGCTGAAGAGCGATAGGAAATGTGTACAAGGGATAGAACACAATAAGTACTTGCTGCCTCTTTTGGCTGAGACTAAAAAATGAAGGAACACCGATGTAAGAGAAACTCAGAGGTGAAGTCTATTCATTTGTGTGACGAAGCAAGGATCTGACGGAGAATGAGTGAGAATTTATACCTGATATCAATCGTCCGACACAACAATTGGTGGCAACAAAGCACAGTTAAGCATCATTGACAGATGTTCTTCACTTGTGAGCATGCGCCTCCACTGGCGTACTACGAAACTGATTGGCTTCCCAAAAGAACTGCTCGAATGTTGCGATTGGCTTGGATGACTCTGAGGCGCATATGAGAATAATCTCGGTGAATTCTAGTTTTGAGAAAAGCGGTTATGATCATCTATGAGAAACTAATACCTTGAGTTCATTTCTGTGATTTCAGGAACAATGGAGAATGACGATGGAGCTCTTCTGATAAATAATAGAAATAGTGTACGTTCAACGTAATAGGAATCGATTCTTCCCCCTCGTAGTTCCTCAAAGTAAAATAATGAAGATGCGCATTGTACATATCCAAAATGTGCTACATACAAGCTGATAAATGCGTCGATAATGCATACGGTGACGGAATAGTTTAACGTCCTACTTAAGACGAAATGTCCGACAATAGGTCCGCTTCAAAAGAAAGTTATATGGTCTCAGTTGATGAAACGGTTCAATTATAGTCATCATTCGGACGTGTAGCCTGCATAAGTCTTGAACAAACTACATGTACATGGATTGCTCAACAGCTATATAATTCCATTTTGATATTTTACTGGTTAAATATTAGAGCTGAATGCTATATTTCAATTGGTCATTTAAAGAATGTCCCCTATGACCTTACTTAAAAACAACATCTCTGTTATACTAGATCCCGCAGGGTCTGCGCAAAGAAACACGGCACTGATCACTTTCCAGAATTGCAAGCACTCTACATTCTTAGTTGTCTCTGTTTTAATTTCCTTTACTAATAAGACCGCAAGTCCCGAATGACTATTTTACACTTTTAGCATTTTTAAAAATTCATTTAACAAGAGCTTCATGTGAAAAGCTTTAAAAATCCGTCTTTTATGATGAATTAGAAATTGATTTCACTTTGTGATTGTATGAGCTGGACCTTGGTCGCTTTTGTCTGTTGGAACCGGATGAGTTTTGTATTCGGTCCCGGGTGAGAAATATCATCGTTTTGAGTACTCTACCATCCATAATACATTCATGGTTCGTAGCGAGGTATGATAAAGATATTAATTACGTTAGTTGAGTGCAATCGCCTTATGAATCAGTCTAAAAGTGTCATTGTTGATTGCATGATCGCATGCTGTAGGGCCTATCCATAGGCAAATTGATAACTGTTGAACAGTAAGGTAAACTTTCAAACATTTAACACTAGAATGCTGAGATGTGTCAAAATGACACATTTGTGATGTAAAATTGCTGCGGATTATATAGCTTCAGTTATTTTCGCACCAAACTTATTTTGTTTTATTAATTATAGGCAAAGATTATTTTTCATTTCTTCTCTTTGCTGTAGGTGTTATATTTTTTTGTGTAAAAATCGATTTACCTAGAAAGCCGAGAGTGTGTCAAAATGACACATAGTGATGGATTTTTTAAAGAATGCTAAGTAGAGGATATAACCCTAACCACTTATATTCCATATCAAATGTAGTCCTATAGGCTTTCTATATTGCTCCTTGCACATCTATTTATATCGTCTATTTGCAATATTACGTTGAAATAGGACAAATCGTATGTAGACCTGTATCCTATAGGCCTACTCAATCAAAGCTATTTTCCCAGCAATCACCACGACCAGCAAATGAGAGGAAAACAGAATGCCAGTGTATAAGTACTCTATTACGCCCAGGAAAACCAGTTACAAGGACAATGCATACAAAATGTTACACAATTGCCAAACATACATATACCTACATGTAGGCTGCATGTACAATTTGATTACATCAAATCAACGCATAAAAATGAGCAAACCCAGACACTAAAAGTGTAAGCTACTATAAGTGTACTACAGTGCGGTAGGCTACTTTTCCAGTTTACATTATTACAAGGCATGGAAATGTAACACAATTGCATTATGATCGCATCAAATCAACGCAGAAAAAATCGCAAACTCATACACAGTTATTGCAAGTGTACTTTTCAAGAGCAGTGCACTTTCCACAGCACATTTTCTGGCATGACTCGCACGACTTCTTCGTAACGTTTTTACAGTCGCCACCAACCTGACAATGTCGCTGCTTCATCATGTTTTGAGGTGAAGGCTCAGCTGACCTCTTCCGAGCCGACGATCCAGGTGCAGCTGTCACAGGCGTAGAGGCACATCAGCTGTAATCGTCGCAGCGCATTCTCAGCAGTCAGGCGTCTTCGCGGCATTGCGACGAATGACGTAGTTTTCACACTGCAACACTGATGACAGAGTTCTCGACATCGAATCAAGCCTATGTCTATGCCATGTCAAACAAAACGATATCAACCCGACATTGTGTGAAAGCGAGATTGAAGCCAGACTGTTTCTGGGAAGTGCTGAGTCAGAGAAGCTGCTTGTTGTAGTAGATATGATTCAGCGGATCGCAGGAGCATCTAAGTATATCAGCTATCGAAACAATAATTAAGTGCACCATGAAATGCACATACCAGCATTGAAAGCTGATCGGAACACACGCCTACCATAGGTGCCTGGACTCTTTCGGAGTAATGAAATGCAGACTGCGAGCACTTTCATTGAGCCTACAGATCAGGCTAATGTTGGGAGGTAGGCCTACCTCAAGCATTGTAAATTAAGTTAAGATTAACATGTTCAGTGAAAAATCCCGTGAAATTCAATGGAAAATGTTAATCAAGCCATGTGAATGTCTAAAAGAGGCTGCATAAACAATATTAACAACTTTGGTAGTTGTGTGTCATTTTGACACACTGTCGGCGTTGAAGGTAAATCGATTTTTCGGCATCCTAGTGTTAATGTATAGTGAATTTCCATTTGTTTTAAAAGTTGTGCAAGCACAGCGCGCTAGTCTATCACAATTAAATTGGATTTTATTTGATAGCTGCCATTGTTGTACATGTAAGTTGTATTTACAGGTAGGTTTATAAAAACAGGAAGAACGGATGCACTGAAGACATGCAGCCAATTTGAAAAATTGAAGTCATTATGCCGGTATTTATTTCAGCACATTGCTTAGGAATCATGTTTATAGGTTATCAATTGAAATTGATTCAGAGAATTTGAATGTTCAAATAAGACATAATAAACAGCGGCTCGGGAACATGATATGACCCGGGCCCGGTTGTAGAATTTTCTAGGCCCGGGCGCACTTCCAGCACTGGTGATTGTAGACGAATTCACGTGATGATCGGAATGTTCCTTTTTCATCATTTTGTCCTGGCAGAGAGGTGTGTTACATTGTGTCAGTGATAGGTCTCTTTTTTGATCAAAAAGACAATTAATCTCCTGCGATGCACGCAGTTCGACAACCAACTATCGGACTAGTCACTTGAATAATTCGTTCGACATTCACGACCGAATAGTCAAGTTTAAGCGCTGTATTAGTGAAAGGATCGGAACCTAATCAGAGCACGAGAATCATCAATCTTGCACTGTAAATTTCAGAGCACACATACTTTTCCGCTCTTCCATCGTGCGCAAGAGAACAGAGAAATATTTTGTATCAGGATCCATCAGGAGTTATTAAACTGCTTTTGCCTTCTAGCCGCAAAGTCTCGTTTGTAACCCTCGCCCCACTGGGGTGTTTTTCCGATCGCAAATCCTTTGTGTAAAATGTTGTGAGGAATCCCTGGTTTGACACAATTAAGTTGAGTTCAGGCAAGTAAATCTATTCTGTATAATTCAAAGTTATACTAATTATTTAAAAATAATTCAACATTATTTTTTGAATTACTTTGAACTATGCAGAATAGATTCATTTGCTTGAAGATGATCAGCAGGTGCTGATCGAAACATGTCGCAAGATATAGAAAAAAGCGATTAGATTTTGAATATCGAACAAAACTTGGTTATTTCATCAAGAATTGATGCCGCAAATACATTAGAAGTGAATATACGCACGTATACCGAAATCAGCCAAAATATTTAAATTTTAAAATAGCTCCCTCGCCAAAAGTTGCATAATACGTATAAAGAAAGCTAGTAGAAATCTGGTGGACATAACATGCTTAGTTTAAAAGACAATCGAAAAATTCGCCAGGTGATCGAGGGTTATCCAAAAACAGCCATTCCCATCAACTTTTCAGAAATGAATACAGTCAACAGCATTTCCAGTTTGACTTTCTTGTCCCTGAAGAATCACTTGATGACATGTGTCGACTTTCTTGAGTCAAGGATAATGAACATCTTTCAAAATATTGAGTTTGATGATGGAAAAGTTCTGTCATCGATGACGACTTTAATCCTTTCAATTCATTTCTTTATTTAGAGAATCACATAGATATCAGAAATAGACGAGTAAACTAAATTCATTGAAAAATGTGAAATGTAAACAATCTCATGAATGTTGAAAGTAATTCACGTGAGGATCAGAGTGTACCTTTTTCATCAAATTCTCCCGCTACAGAGGTGTGTTACATAGTATCAATGCTATGTCGACAATTTGATCAAAAGCACAATTAATTTCCCCCGATGAACGCAATTCCACAACTACTAATGGACAAAGCACTTGAATCATTCGCTCAAGATTCTCGAATATCACAGCTAGACTTGCGAATGAGGTGAATTTGTAGGCCGGACTTAAACCTGTTCATCGGTGCTTGCTCTGCCTGCTTCTGACACATATACTATGTTACATACATGCTTTCATGCTTAGTATTTCGCAACATCTAATATTTTAATCTAAAAAGGAATAAATTTCAGTTCGGCTGAAATTGTTATAAAATCATGGTCTTCAGTATATAATTTTTAGTTGCAGATCATCTAGCGATGGGTATTTTTACTTTTTATTATGACATGTGCATGTATAATTGATTTGACCTAGCTAAAATTTCATACACAGAAAAGTAAGCTGGCACATGGAACAGTAAAACGAAGCAAGTCAACACTATCATTGTAGAATAACTGAAGTAAACGACAATTTTCAGACTCTCTTATTCTTCTGTTGGCTACACTCGAACACCCGAGCCTGCTTCTGTATACAAAAATATTATTCTCAATACCTGCCCTTTTAAAAGTCTGATCTTAACTCCTCATCCTCACATAGTCTATCACATTTCAAGCCATCTACCAACGTCGCCTCCTCTGCATGGAAATGTTTATGATCATTGCGAGATCTCATTACCGACGCATGCAGGTTTGTAGGATGAAAGCTGCTTCCTTATAAGTGCATGTAACAAAAGGTGCCATGTATTCGATTAATTCCTAATATTTTGTCATTGAGCACATCATTATATGCGCAATACATGGGTACATTGGTGATTCACTTCATCGAGACTATTTTAGTTCCTTTCATCGACAGGTGGATGATATTCGTTCGAGAATATCATGCATCAATAGATAGTTAGAGACAAAAATTAACTCAATAATGCACAGACATCAAGCTATGATGTCTTTGAGCTGCATCAGGGACTTCAATGTCTTCTGACTGTGGACATAGACATTGATGAAACGACCTGTGGATGAAATGACTCAAATCCATGATATCTGCGTGTCGATGAGGTGAACCACTATCAATATTGGTGCATACAGACATCATGAACCGCATGCATGACGTTGCAACAACAATAGCCTCCCAGATCGAGGTTGCTTGACAGCTTGTATTTAAATGAAAAGAAAGGTAGTAGTGTAATACAAGCTAAGGCGAGGATCTCTGAAAGATTCCGCTCACCGCACCCGTCGAACTCAAAACCAGGAGACGTTATGGAAAAGTTTATTTACACCAGATATTTCGCCCTTAATGCTTCGACGGTGGCGTAGCGAACATTACTGGTTTCAAATTATACACAGTATATTTACAAGACATTCTAATTACTTGTAGACCATTACTAGTAGACTGGGAAATGCCTATCTTAGAAATAGTCTATATAGTAAGCTATGCATTGGTGATAGAAACTTTTCTATTTTTCGAACATAACAGCATGTGTTTTAGATATTTTCACTAAAAACTGTGATTGCCCAATGAATATTATAATCAATCTCGTTAATCAATTTTTAAAAAGCCTATGGGATGGGTTGGACACTCTATGCGTAATTCGATTACTTCTCTTCTTCTATACTCCAAAATAAAAAGGAAAAGCATGTCTGAAGTTAATGAAAAGCAACATGAATAATGTATTCACCAAACGTATGACACATGTGAACAATTTTCAATTAAATGAAATAAAATCCTAATGCGTTTCCGCTTTGCATGAGGCTTCCCTATGGTCAGAGGAGGCTGTGTGGAAAACAACTGAAAAATCCATCGGGCAGTTTACGAAAAAATAGCGAAATGGTTCATTTCATACTACTTATATAGCTTGTACTTACTGCCCATCATCAAAATGAAATCCGAATTTCAATTTCAAATGCTGTAACGATAAATCGCACCATTCGTGGAAAGTAGCAAAAATTTCAAAAATAATCATAGAGTCGTTATCTTCGAAATTTGATTTTGCTTTTAAAACTGCTCATAAGTAGTATATTGTAAATATTGCGAGCTTATTTCCTTAAGGAAAAATCCGAATGAAAACTTTCCCAATTCAATACATCACTAGAGCCTCGTTTGAAAAGATTCAGTTGTCTTATGCAATTCCATCGACCACTTTTAGAGATATTTACCATGGAATGCAAAAATGTGGATTTTATGACAAACTTGAATTCAAATTTTGACTTATGCAAACGATCGAAAGACAAAATCGGAATAGTTAGAAATTTCGCAGATGAGTCTATCATCGATAAACTGATGGATTATCATAAAAGTTCATCGTGTAGTCTTTCTAAATTGACCAAACTTCACTATACACACGACAAGCCGATCCTTCCGTACCTTTACTATCTCCTATATGACATATCATTTTTTTCTTTCTTTCTAGCTTTCTTTTCTGATCTAGCATGGTGGGTGAGGAAACAGAAGCCACATGTGTTTTTCTATGAATCGGGTTAGAGTGCTTTCTTGGAGGACATGACAGTGCAAATAGCTGAAAATGAGCTGTTTTCTACAGAAGTCGTGGATCTCCTTGAGCAAGAAGCATCTTCCCCAGGAATGGGAGTATCTCAAAGAATTAAACAATCATTTGTTTAAGTGTTCAACTGAATCTCATGAGAGAAAGATTTAGACTTTTCAAAGTCCACGGCTGATGTGGTGTTTTTGAGCGAAAAATGTCCACAGTAGATCAGATTTTGCTTTCACGTGCTGCCAAACAACATTGAAAACTATAAAAAATACATTTTAATTGAGGTAGACATTGAAGGTATTTCGAGAGAACCTCAGACCACTTCGACTTTAAGGGTTTGTTGAAGTGTATATCGAACGGTTGTAAGCGGTGAGATGAATGTGGAGGTAAGCAAAACATTTCTATTCCAGATTTGCTTGCAAATTCAATGCTCTCAACAGTTATGTGTAACGTGCGTTCATCCAAGAATAGAACGCAGCTTTTACCTGGGACATGATTCCCATGCTCCTCAAAGTTCTTGAAAAATAGAAAGAATATGTTTTGGTCTACATATCTAGTTTGCGAATAATAGATTTTTGTATCTTGTGGATACAATGAAACATCCATCCACTGAGCATGCACAGTAAATATCTGTAGATTATAACTTATAATATTTTTATTGTTTTGTGATATTTCGATTGTGTCATACCTTTGGTGAATACACTATCCATGTTGCTTTTACTTTCATGTTGCTTTTAACTTCAGACTTGTTTCTACTCTTGTTTGGTCGGAATTTAAATACAGGTCATAAAGGAAAGTACGCGAGCGCAAGTCAGTTCTGGAAAGGGAGGCGCGGTAATGTCTTGAGTGTGGTAGTTGCTCCGAGAAAAGATGAGCCAATGTCTGGTTCGGATTAATTCTGATCTGATCAAATAACTTTTCGCAATATGAATTCTTAATATCCGAATGAATTCGTGAATAGTATGGCAGTTTCTTGTTCAAACCATAGAAGGATGAGAAAGCATATTCAAGCGACGTAGATTTCGTGAAGTTCAGCAGGCGAAAAATGAAGTCGTAGCAGTCTGAGTTTATGTAGACGTGAAATAGCTTTAGACTTGATGGCAGCGATGTGCTGAGAAAATCCCTATCTGCTGTCTAGAGAAACACCAACTTTTTTCAGATGGGAAACTGCATTGAGTTGAGGATTATCAGGGATGACATTTGATCCTGTACAGTATAAGACTTAGGACTTGCTTTGATTGAACTGCAGCGCTTTACGTCTGCACGACTTTACGACATTGTAAAATTCTTCCATGATTATAGAAGTGGTGTCATGAGCAGTCTTTATTAGCGGTAAACCAAGTATATTTCGTCAGCATATTTCACAGCTTTCGTGGAATTGGAAATAGGAGAAAATTCATTTGTGTAATGCAGAATAAATAGGGGCTCAAAATAGAGCGTTGGATCACTCCATCAGGCACATTATATGACTCACTAAATTAATTACCAATCCGCACAACGTTTGTACGATTTTGAAGGCAACTCTTGAACCAAGCAAACATGATTTCGGAAAAGACCACAGAACACAATTTATGACGAATGGAATCGGATGCTTTTGTAATGTCTGTGCTCATTTATTCCAAACCATCAAAAGAGAAGTCTTCGAAGGTGTGCGTGGCAAAATCATGAAGATCAACTATTGCGGTTGTGGTAGACGAGCCTAGACAACAGCCATGTCGTTGAGCGTCGTGCATTTCAAGGAAATGAGACGATAAATTTCGACGAATTGATTTTTCCATAATTTTGCCAATAAGAGGCAATATGTGATGGGTCATATATTCTTTAAGTCGACAGGAGCTCATTTCGGTAACGGCATGGTTATGTCTCTTTTCAGACAAAGCGCTTTTTGAGGCAAAGCGCTCAATGAATTATTGATAATTGACGAAATATAAATTAACACTTTATATGGAATGTGAGGAAATATTAAAATTTGGACATTCTCAGTCTGCGAGATTTTCTCAATAACTCGTAGCCTCGGAATTGGGTTTGTAATGAGAAAATTACCTGAAATGATTGCCGCTATATCGAGCAATATTACCAGGAATAATGGTATTTACAGGATGTATTATAGAAAATTAGTAATTAGCCCTCAGAGATCTGAGATGACCCCGGAGCTGTATTTTTTAATGGATGATATATCAACCACTCATGCCCATGCATGCCCTTTCGGTTTTGCTTTATGGCTCCGAAACGTGGCCTCTTTCCGCAACGCAAAGTAAAGGACTATGGGCTTTGACAACCGATGCCAACGCCGAGTACTCAACATCAGATGGCAAGAGCGTATCACCAACGACGAAGTGCGCAGACGCACACTCCAACCGCCGTTACCACGCCTTCTAGCTCAACGGCGCATGCTTTGGCTGGGGCACATGCTCCGCATGCCTAGTGAGCTACCAAGGAAACGTGTGCTCGACAGCCTCTGGATGGAGAAGACCTCGTGGGCGCCCACACACACACACACGATGGATGGACGTGGTTGTCGAAGATCTCAATCAACTCGGTATCTCCATGGATGACGCATCGGAGTTGGCCCTGGATCAACCATCTTGGAGACGAATGGTGTCAAGAGCGGCCTCAACGCCTCATAGGCAGGTAGGCAGGTGTTATGCGAGTGCAAGATCATAATTTTTGACAGTGATTCTGGATGTGATATCTCTCTTCAATTGAAAATAGGCCTAGGGGTTCTAGTGGAGCCCATCCCTCAGGTCTCAGAGGTTGTAGAAATTCCTATACAAACATTACTACTATCAGATGATAAATGAATTTGCACATATCCACGATGGTGCATAATGCGTGTATATGCGCTGTGTTTGAAGATCACAGAATGCGAATATTTTGCTTCCGTGCATGATCGGACGCGGCTGTTTGGCCTACATAAACAAGTCGACATAAATGATGAAAGCTGTGGTTATATTCATAGTTCGACGCCAGAAGAAGGCTGATGAGAAAGCTTTCACCGCAGCAATTCATGTGTTTGAGATCCCTAGGCTGTTTTGAGAGCCTAAAAGAGCAGTAATTATGGCTCCGAGTAGGCATATTTCCGTTAGCTGTGGATAAATTTCATTTAATGCACACATGCAAGGGTTTTGCTGTACGGAATGAATCAACTTCTGTAAAATCAAATACCCGAGTTTTTGTTGTAGCAGCAGGTAAAACTGCCTCCTAATGCAACTGATATTGTGCTAAATGTTGTTGACATATAAAAACACAATTTTTCCGTTCATGTTTGCTAACAAGGCTAAAGGATACTCAGAAGATTAGTTATATCAATCTGCTACACGTAGACATCATTGTTGTGCTACATATCAACTTTCCCAGTGTTTTGACAACGATTTGAGAGAAGAACTTTTAAAGGGGTGCACTGGACCGCTCAGGTCTCTGGGAGTTAATGTGTTTGGTGGCCGCTTTGCTGCAGGTACTTATTACCATTGCTTCTAGTAACATTTGTGGCATTTTGATAGGACTCCGACTCCGGGGGCCAGTACATAGGACTAGTTTTTTGAAAAATTAACTGGTAACCTGCATCATAGATCATTATAGGCTTACTTGAACCTATCTTTAGTGATCATTGCTGCTGTATGAATTATCAATCATTTACGATGAAGATTGATCAAATGTCGCTTCAAGTTGAATGCATGCGACTGGGCTCCTCCCATCTTATTGATGTGTTTTTCAAACGGTTCTTCTCCAGTCTCTACCAGGCGGGAAATCCCACATCCTTCTAAAGATATGAGTAGACTTTCACTGTGGAGGACCCATCACACACGATTGACGTGAGGCTAAGAGGATAATGTTCTCAAACAAACTAGTATTTCATTTTTGTCTCTGATCTGACCTTTGGCGCGTAGGTGTGATCGAGGCTAGGAAGGCTTGTCTTCTCTACTAAATCATCGAATGAAAAGACAATCCTTTTTTCACTATCAAGGTTCATTCCCTCAACTATTACAAGCTTTGCATGTACAGCAGTGTCTCTGTACTTTTGTTTGACGGAGAAAGTTGACATCAAGAGGACAAATAGTTTGTTTGTATGATATTTTGGGCTTAGTTACAGGCAGGAGTCCAGAGACCTATCATTTGACAGGACTCCGCATCCCTGCCTATGGGTGTGATGAAAGTGATCTTTATGGCGCATCACATTATCTATAGCCGCTGGGAACCGTAGAATTCACTTTGTTCAGTGACAAATCCATCACCAACTGTAAAGCAATACTGTTGATTCTTCTGTGAGGAATGTAATGCCAATTTTAAGAGACGAGTATTCCAACCCTTTCATCGTGTTTTGATAAGAGTGCAAATCGCAAATTTAATTCGATATTCTTACACATCAAATTATAATTTCGACTGTGTTCACTGTAGTGAAATTCGATTTTATGGATGAATGTTCGTGTCTGAGAATAATTGCTGTTGGAATGAAAAATTGCCTCAAGTGCCATTATCAGTGTCAAGTTCAAATTTGTTTTAAGTTATTAAAATTGTCACTTGTTTCTGTTTCATGATTCCTTGAGAGAGTAAGATGAGAAGGAAGGTCAACTCGTACATCAAATATTCAATAGATTCTCTGCTGGGGAATTCTCTTATCGTCACTTGTCTAGACTTGTAAAGTGAACAGCGACCGGATATTCTCCAGCAGAAACAGACACTGACCGGTCTTGAGAATTTTAGAGACAAGCTACTTCTGCATCTGATGCTGACTGGCCTGCATAGACTGTAAACTGTAAACTTCTTGGTCATTTTGTAATCAACAATAGCAATATGAAATTAAAATTACACCTTTATTCATGAAAATAGATTTCTGAGCATATGTTAGAAATTAATGGTACACTGTAAACAGTAGACCGATAATTATCCTACAAAATTACTGACAAATCAACCGACGATTGTCACCTCCAATATCCTGCGATATCCGAACGTTTCGCGTCCAGACGCTTGCCGATTTTACCTTTATTATATTTTACTTAAACCTTTGTGTGTATTCAATTCGGCATTATATATATTTCGGGAGAGATTTGTGACGTTTTCCTTGTGTTCATTAGGCGCCTCCCGCCTCAAGCCTTGCATATTATAAGTATCGCCTAGCTACGCATTAGCAGCTTCGTTTTCCAAACTATTGACTTTCAAAATATTTTGTCATCGGTTTAAGTAAGGAAACTGATCATTTGTAGGATTGCCTCAGGTTTCTGAGGATATGAAAAAACTCTGAAAGTGCTTAATGATCAATTGTCATTATGCCTCTGTACGTCAACACAATGTTTTTGGCATAATAGATTTATTTTTCATTACACAAATTATATCTTTTCTGATAATATCTTTTCAGATAATTCTCATGTGAATGTTCTACATTCAGCGTCACGCTAAGAATGCCTTTTCATGGGAACCATAATGATTCTTTGATGAGAAGCTATGATGGATTTTGAACGGATGCCGCCTTTAGTGTGTTGTTGACTTCGTTCTTTATACATGTATAAAAGTCATGCAAGCGTACTAGGATCTATTATATGCATGTGCAGTTGGCATTCTATTGGCATTCTATTGGCTTGTCATGGGACGAGATATCTTCGTCCTATTCCCACAGAATTCCCATGGAGAATCCCGCTCCCACGCAAGCCTGCTTAAACCTGCTGAGCCTTGAAGTGAAATCTCTCTCGAAGAAAATACAGGTGTGAAAAAATACAAAATCTCGCATAAAAATCATTTTTCATTAATAACAGTCAATGGAGCACCTGTATAATCTAACACGACTGTTTCTCGATGATTTGACGTTTGTGACACACGAAAAGAGTACAAAAAAATCCAACTTTGCACTGCTTGAGTTTTTCCAACACTTCCACTACTTCATTTCTTAAGTAGTTTTGTAACAAATTCCCTTTACATCAGCGCCGGATACACACTTGCAGCAATTTGTGTTTGTGGTCGTATTCGTATCGATATCACAATGGCACCAACTAATTGAGTAATCTACAAAGGAAAGCGTCATGTTTGCATTATTAAAGAGGCCCATGCACCATCTGTACGGTATAGAAATATCACAAGCTGTGAGTTGTTTCTGGAACCCAGCTCATGTTAGATTGAGAGCAAATGGCACTGTAATTACCAAATTATCAGCTGCACACTTTCCCTTGCACAACTATCCGCAATTGGTGGCAGTCACTTCCTCGACAGGATCATTTCATCGACACAATTTGTAATTTAATAATGCAAATTTCACATTTCCGCATCAGGGCCCTTAGTCTGCGAGTGTTTCCGGATTTTCCCTTTGTATTCTCATCCCCATGACATTGTCATTATTGCGTGTGTAGGCCTAGGTAAGAGGAATCTGACTCACTGAGGAATTTCACTCTAACTTTCGCCTTAACGTATCTATCAATTCAATTTCAAAGAATTGTATAACATGTCATTATTGAATGTGTAGGCTTTGATTCAGAGAGAGAAATGAATTTGACTGAAAAAGTCAGGTCTGTTATTCAAGAAGAACTTGTTCTGACTTGTGAAGTGCAAGGAGAACGCAGTTCATCTAACCTGACTGCATTGTCTGTGTTTTAGCCAGATTTGAGATGTGCACTGCAATCTGAATGAAAAATGAAATCAATTGCTTCGTGAAATTTGAAAATTCTATTGAATTTTAGATTGAGTTTCTTTTGTGTGAGATCTTTCTAATAGATAATTTTTTCCAGACCAAGTGAATGAATAATCGGTTGCCGTAGGAAACCTACGAAGGAATTCGTCATGGAAAAAATAGTTAATTAATTAATTCTTTTGGAAACTGGTTTTCATTTTTAAATACAAGTGCCCTGAAGAAAATGCTACGCGTTCGGACGAGCATTGTGTACCTAAACATCCTTATCTTATTGTTTTTCAATATATTTGCTAGGTCAACATAATGTGTACTGGAAGAGAACTTTGGAGCTAAACAAGACATGAATTGTGATGGATCGCAAAAACAACTTCCTGCCTCTTTTCATCTGTTGTTACTCAGTTGAAAATCGAATTTGCGTTTTTGCTGAACTGAAAAGAAATGTCCCTTTTTCTGATATTTGTGCGCTGCTGTAAATTCACAATGTATAAATTGTTAACAGTACATTCTGTGAAATTATTTTCTACCATATCGATTGGCATAATCATGATTGCATATTTATAAATAAATTCATCAACATTAATTGTGTAGAGTTTAAATTCTGTAAAATATTAAATATTTCATATGAATAATTTTTGCAAACCTTATCTCAGTTATCAGCTGAACAGTCATATAGAATCATAATGCAGTCACTGGAACAAAAGTGTGAGATGCCTATACAAGTTTTATATATAATTTTTTCTGATAGAAACCTCTTCCCCTGAGAAGTGCTCTACACTGTAAACTGTAGGCACGAAATTTTGCTTGAATTAGGCACGAAATTTTGGCATCAATTCTAACCAACACAAGGCACGAGTAGACACGAAGTTCATGGTGCCGAGTTCGTGCCCATTGCTTTTTCCTTCGATTTCATTGGATAAACAAATATTTGGTTTGGTGCCCATTTAGTGCCTAGTGGCTCCTACTGGTTCCTCGAAGCACTAGAAGGCGCTAACTGGGCAGTAACTGGCACGAAATTTAGGCTTCATGCCTAAGTTAGTGCCTACAGTTTACAGTGTAGAATAACATTCTCATCTGCAATTAATAACGAAAGTAAGAATTGATCTCACGGAATCGAAATATCACTCAAAATACATCACATACTTAGAGAGCCGAATGCTATAAATAGGCAATTGATCGTAATACTCATTAACAGAGTCCTCACAAGTAGTTGAAAATAACATTCATCTCCAAACTTAACTACAGACCTGGCACCCGTTAGCGCGTGGTAGGGCTAATGTTGAAGTGTCCAAATCAGCGCTGATATGGGACGCTTTCGTGATAAGAGCATTTTTTCATTAGAGTTTCCACTCTATTTTCTCAAAATCGGGATAAAAAAAGAAAATGGAGAATAAAATCGCGTGAAAACTGAACAAAAAGCATGTCTAATGTAGTTGAACCAATTCACTGTTGTGGTTGAAATACATGATCAATCAGTCAGACATTTTAAAAGTATAATCACTGTAATAATCGCTTTTTAATTATTGTGTTTATGGTTGAATGGTTTGGGGCCGGAGTCCATTGAACATTTTCGAACATATTATTTTATTTCTTCATTATCAAGGTTAAACGCAATCGATTGCAATCAGGACGATCATCAAACATAAAATGGATGCCACGTTCAAATCATAGGAGAAAATAATACTACTCAAAAATATTATGAATTTCTCAGAAGTAGTAGCCAAAGACATTTCATCACAAATCCAGAGTACAATTTTCAGCAAGCTTCCATCGAAAAGGCTTCTTCATCTGTTTAGACTAGCGGTTCTTAACCTTCTATAATGCCCCCCTACCAAGTTAATCATTTTACTGTTCCCCCTTGTTCTATATGATTCTACTTGATTTGATAGTTAATTATTTTCCCTTTCAAATTCTTTGTTGCAGCACTATCAAATTGCATATCTTCAATGTTTCCTTGATACACCTCAAGCCAATGTTTGATTTTTATTTTACAATAGATGCTATCTTTTCATTTCTAAGTTGATATACGTTAATATGCAGGTAAGTATTATATTTTCTGCATAATTTGAAGAGACTTGAATTTTGAAACAAAAATGTAAACCGAAGGACTATTTCAGCTATTTTTTTCGTTCTTTCTCTAAATTTGTAAGTGGCAGGATAAAAAAAACAAATATCCGCTTTTAATAAGAACAAATCAATATGAACAATAATCTGAGTTAAATATGACAGAACAGTTACACAGAAAAACTAACACCAAAAGATTCAATTGGATTTCTGCTCTTGTCCCTTTGCACAAGCAAGCTTTTTGATATTCGGTTTTGTATTTGAAGTAGATATACAGATATCACTCCGAACATCAAGGCGATTTCTATATTGAGTTTTGATTAAGGCCAAATCCTCTTCTCCTAACGCACACATGTGTGAATATATACATGTATATATATATATATATATATCTATATATATATATATATATATATATATATATATATATATTCGTATGAACAAATAAAAGATGATACTCAGTTAATGGTTAACAATGAATATCAGCATTCAGAAACCAGGAACGAAAAGTCTCGTCTACTGTGACCAGATCACCATGCATCACGAACCACTTGCATTGTAAGACGTGGACTGCCGTCTGTTCTTGGCCGCACATGCATGTGTTGGATTGTGCAAGAAGGCACGAAATCCATGTCCAGAGCGCAGACGATTCAACTGCACCCATTTAGCTCTTTTCAGACTGAAACCAGGAGGTCGACATGATGGTCTTGTAATGAAGTGTCGAAGTTGGCATGTCTACGGAAGCCATCTCTCTGTCCATCGTTGATGGGTGCATTCCCTTGCTGACGTTGTGTCATGTTTCTGAGGGTTTGGAAGATGTTCCGACCTTTCAATCGTTGCATCTGAATGCTTCTGTTTGTGATTATCTCATGAAGCAGGTGGTGATGATCATTTTTGGCTCGAATGCATAGCGTAATACAATTTGACTGTCTGCGAATGTTGGGAGGTGTGATGCCGCTCAGTATCGCTAACTGTGAAACAGGCGTGGATTTGATACAACCGGAGACAATTCGCATGGTTTTATGAAGTGCTATGTCGACTAATTTGGACTGACAGCTATGTGTCCAGACTGGTGAGCAATATTCTGCCACTGAATAACACAAAGCAGGGCTGGATGTCCTGAGAACTTGGTATCTTGTACCCCAATCTTTACTGACAAGGTGTCGAAGTAGGCCGTTTCTTGATTGAATTTTGGCTATCAATTTGTAAAATAAAATTTGTAAAATATAGATCTTATTGTTTTCTTCTCCAATAATATCCACTCAATTTCCTCAATGAATTTACGGCGGCGTGGCTACACATGTGTTTCACGCGCGTGAGATCAGTTGATTGATCAACCGACTAAGTACGAAACAAAACATACTTGCTATGTAGTCCTATGTAGGCAATACTATGCGCTGAGCATGGAAAAGAATGCTCTTCAATCTTTTCATCTGCTCCATTCATCACTATGTTGATCATTATTTTGTGATTGTGAAAGACCAGCAAGAAGCTCTGAGCCTTCTAAAAACTGCTCAATGTGAAGATAATAGAAAATTCGATTAAGCTTTGAGATTGAATAACCTACTCAACAGATAATAACAAATGAAGCAATAAGAAAAGCAATGAAAATGTTATACATGTAAGAAAGTCTTTTGTATCCAGTCATGCCAATTTTTACATTAATGACTTTTGGTAAAATGTAGTCCAATACCTGTAACATTCTTTTACAGTAATATTCCTTTTTTATATGGTTATCATGCGTTGTGATGTTTCTAAGCGCGATTTGTAAAATAATTGAACTCTTAGTCGTTGTACCTACCAATGTGAATTTTGAAGTTTTGGTCGGCAGTCTGGCTGATAAGCGTAGAGCAAACAAAATCAAGAAATGTCAAGAAATCAAAAGTTTCACATTAGAAGTCTTTACTCTTTTCACCATTCACAAAATGAACACCCAATTTTTATAATTTTTTACGTAAAATCATTCTGAGTTCAATCTACTAATAGTTTGATTAAATAGTAGATTAAGTAATCTTAGGCCTTCTATCAACCCCACCTACAATCGAAGAATGACAATAGATTTAATTGTGCTGTTAGTGATTTCTCAAAGTGATTAATATCAACGATATCAGAAGCCTTAATTCATAAAATTAAAGTGATTGAAATGTCAAATTGCCAGCAAAAGATGTGCAGTAGGTAATAGTCCAGCCAATAACTAAACGGTACTGACCATAGAGTAGATATATTAGGTAGAGTGGTAACTCCGCAGTTATTTAATCCCCAATGTGTATGCACTTTCGATTTTATTAAATGAACTCATAGGAGATGCAATCGGAATTGTTTCCAATGCGCATCTATGCAGTTTTGAAGAAATTACAACGGAATTGACTGATCATGATAGCATAAAGCAGAAGGAAATGATAGCACTTTAAAGATCCTCCATGTCATGACAGCCTTGGATAGGTAATGTTGGATAAACTGGCAACTCGATGACGTGCCGCATTGCTTTCCTGCTGAACCTCAAGAGAATCTTCTTAAGCGTGATCAGGCAACAGCTGCCACTGGCAGAGAAAATCACATAATTAAAGACAAAGATTTCAATTAACTTTGAAAGATGTAAATGGGTCCACATCACTATTCAGATTCAAGAAATGAAACATGAATTTTGTGAATCATATAATCAAGCCTGTGAAAATTGAATTAAAAACTTGACATTTCAGTCAAGAAAGCACGGATAATATCGCGACTTTTTCATGAAGACTTCCATTGTAATAGGTATCATGAAATTCCCCTGATAATCAGCTTGATTTCCGCTTAGTTAGGATGCTTATTAGCAAATATTCATTCCTTTTGATATCCAACTTGTTTTATACTACCTACAACGGGAGTCATCTCGGTAGTATATAAATTGGCAAATTTTGACATTTTCAAAACAGCTCAGATAATTTTTTGGACCACGGGAACGCAATCTCCGCAAAATCCTGAATCTTTTCATATAAAAATTTTCACTGTATACAGATACTTTTTTGAGTCGACACTCTACACTGTAAACTGTACGATACCAAAGATACTTACGAAACCAATGTACAAAAAGAGAACAACAAAATGTACGAAAGCACTATTGTTCTTGCTGATACACTACGAAAGCGATTGGCTTTCCTGTTGGACGATCTTTATCATAAAATAGGAGAGCCAATTGCTTTGGTAGTGTATGAGCAAGAACAAAAGTGCTTTCGTACATTTTGTTATTCTCCTCTTGTACATCGGTTTCGTATTCAAAATCAACCAGCTTTCGTACTCTACAGCATACAGTGTACATATATATCCCTACTTTATGGTACTGACAAATCAGTGAATGAACATGTATCCTGCTATACCTTCACGCCTCATAGTTTATTTATACTTAATTTGAGAATTTTTGCGATTCTGAAACTGGAGCAGACACGCTTCATGGAGAGGTTTTAAAAACTTTGATAACCAAGTATTTTTCCTTTCTCTCTGAGAAAATCTACAAAAGTTTCCATAATATTGCATCAATTGAAAAATTAATCGCATGATGAATCCTCCGTGATATGACAGTAAGGCAATATATGCAGTGATTGCACTCTTACCTTGTTCACAGCATATCGTCAAGCTCTCGAAAGTCTCTATAACGTATGAATTATCCAGAGGCATTGTTATTAGATTAGTCGTATGGGCACACCACATCAGCATCAAAAATGTAGAAAAGAAAAGCGGCAACTTCCCGAAATTTGTCATCTGAAATTGAAGGATGTCCAGTAAATGAATTATTTGCGTACAATGCATACATGTGCACCATCATCAACCACACGCAGTACAGTGTTGACAATCTGCTAGTGCCATCTGTAAGTCGCAACTACATTCCGTCTCAGTGATTTAAGATTTAGGAGATTCTATCTGTCAATGCTATTTTCATGCTGTCGACCACTGAAATCATGGTACCACATGCTACTGACTGATCACATATGGTAGCATACGAGGGACGATCCTTTAGATATAGCAATAACAGGCTATTGTAGAGGGCATAAATAATAGAAGATATCAAGAGGGCGCGCAGCACACGAGGATGTCTTCGAATCTATGCTCGACAACATATATCTGCAATTTCTATTCATTCCTGAACTATCATGGATTAAAAAACAGTTAAGATGCCAGTTATGCCCACTCAATTGCATTGACATCTCATTGTTCGATGTCGTCACATGTGACAGTGAAGTTGTCAGGTTGCTACAGGAATGCATGATCAAATGGGCATTGTCGAAGGAGTTCTCAGCGCTTCTCATTGTCAAATAGTAGCTCCGTATCCAACAAAAGACACAGAGTTAGAGAAATCTATTGCGGAGATACCACATTATAGCAGACTTACACACTTCAGTTTCTTGCAGCATTAATTCAAATTTCTGTGTACAGACCATTGCTTTCATCTGCTGCTTTTTTAATTGTTGTGAATTCCGCTGAGTTACTTTATTGGAAAATTCAATTATAAGGTACCGTTTGCTAGCCTGCTCATTCATGTATATCCAAATAATGTCAAACCTCTTCCAGTCCATTGCAATAGAAGCATCCGCTGTGTATGGAAGATCAACATTTTATCCGAGAGTTTGGTCGCAGGATATCTGGGGTAACTTTAGCGTGAGCATTTTTGGCTCAGACAGCGAATCAGTCTCGCAGTCATTCGCAGAAATACCTTTAGCATTTTAATAACTGGTCAACTGTTTTCTTTATGATTCTTTACTGACTTACGTCCTTACCTGTATCTTTGACTTAAATGTAAGTTTCGCTACTAATTGTCAATTATAGTTTAATGGAGATATAATTTTGGTGAATGTGTACATTCATAGAAGAGAATACCGTCTTTCCTCTAATAAACGCCTCCCTCTAACACCGCATCTCAATATCACGAAAACTAGAAGCTAATGACTTATAGCTGTAGTACAGACATCATCTATTGAGTTAAAAAACAGACTTAGCTATCAAACGATAAAGATGATATTCCATAATGGTGCATTCTATATTATAAAACATAGCACAATATAAGCATCACATTTAACCTATTCTAAAAACAGTCTAATCTACAAGTTGTTGTTTAATGGTGGGTGTCAGAGTCTGGAGAAGGGCTCCTGTCTGTGTCTGTTGCTATACCGCACCGCCCAGCATCGACTCATGTCATCTCAACACGCTCTAGTTTCGTGTGAGTGTGAGCCCTGCCTTCAAGTGACTATGAGATGGAAACCGCAAATACAGATATCAGTAATTCCAAGATATTAGTCCCATGCTGTGTTCAATCAGCGTCGACAATGAAGAAATCGGTAATGCAGCAAGAACCCTGCTAGATGAGTTTTCAGCTCTTACTGATAATTTTCCGTAAAAGTAATATAACTGTAATTATAATCGCTATTTAATTTGGAAAAATGTCATGTGGATAATCGTACATTTAATCGTACATTTTGATAAACACAGTCCTCCAATAAACGAAACACCTAAAAGTAAACGATTATAAGTAGACGCTGGGGCGTTCACTACGGAATACGGAAAGCCATTTGAGTTCCATGATTCAGGAGTAACGAACAGCGACTGCAGACTCTACAATTGCTCAATTATAATCAATACAATCCGTAATGAAAGTTACTACGTATTAACATCGTTATCGGAATACAATTTCACAGAAAACTTCATTAATTATCACACCACAGTCTGCACGAATGTGAATTCTCCAGTCAGACTTATAGATAGCAACTCACCCTCAGATGCAAGGAGAACTATCCACAGCAGGTAATGTATAAATCTGCGACAATGAGACGGAGCTCGCACTGTTATCACATCAAGAACTTCGCCAATTCCACGTTGCACCAGATGGAGAATCAGAAGTACCCTCATGGTAATTGAAGGAATCGTGTAAGAAGATTGAAATTGAATTGAGTCATTACTCCAATTTTTGTCGATTGTGAAATTGATTCGATGCTTTTCCAGTTGAACATTGTGCTTTCCGTTGGCCACAGCAAAAGTCAGAAGCCAATCAAAGATTATTTGATAGAATTGATTAAATTAAGTCACAGCCAGATAATCAGTTACATATTATCAGCAATAAATCAGTGTAAATTTTTAGCAATTCGTCGCTGGCGAGTGTTTCGGCGACAATTCGCGAATTCGCGCTCTGTATGCTACCTTTACTTTTTGACTTCTTACTTATGTTTCATTTTCCTTCAGTAATCCGCCTCGAACAGCCGATGCTCTATCTATCCCCCACATGCTCCTCATTGGCTAATCTAAATGGCCTAATCTTCTAAGAAATAAGTGCAAACTAAGGAAAAGGATAATGATAAGATATAGATTATATCTTATAACATTTTTCATAACATATAATTTACAATCGCATTAGTAAAACAAATATCTACCAACTTATTATAGCAACTTTTTCGCCAACTGTCGTTTCTTAATTTTACATATGCTTTTGGATAAATGATGACCATTTTCACATGCGGAGATAGTTTTTACACGAAAATGAACCTTTACAAAAATTATCTACAAAATCGCTACCTCGCCAGATAATCTGTTGATATTAGCAAGATGCGTTCCCACAGGCAGCTCCGCTAAAATGTCAAAGAATTCAGGAAGCGGAAGGAAGCAAAATTAAAACAACTGTCCTATTGGAAAATAGTGTGATAAATTAGATTACTTAAAGTACTGTATGTATAAATATAAATCAATACTTAAACAATTATTCGATCCCCCTTTGAGGTTAAAAAAGGTTTAATTATCTCAGCAAAATAAAGATACCTTAGTTTGACTGCCAATTTGCTTTGAGTGTCAAGGCATCTTTCAATACACGACTATGAGATGCCATTTTTCTTATTGGCCAACGGTTTATTTGGATAGGTGCATGTAAATTGCAAATCAAATGAACGACTATGTAGACTGTCTATGCTTTCTATGACTCGATTTGGTTCGCAAGATACGACCCCAATTCCATTCGAGATTCGATTCTACTGTGAATTTACTGATTCGCAAGTCACTAATTTTCAATCCTTCACGTAGCAGACTTGCGTTGCTTACAGACTCAAAAGACAAGCGACTATGACGAAGTGAAATGATGTTTAGAATGTATGTCAAAGTGCGTCGGAGGCTATTATATCGAGCTTCCAACTCTCAGAATACATTTTCACTCTAGTAATTAGTTCACGTTATAGACCTATACGCTCCATTCTGGTTACCTGTACTTTAACCCTCAGAGACCTGAGGGGTGTCCAGTGGACCCCGGAGCCATATTTTTCTATTTTACTTTTGTGCCCATGTGAAATCATCCTTTTTGACAGTGAATCTGCATGGGGGTCATTCCACATCAAAACGTCAAATTTCGGAAAAAGTGAGTGGCGAAGGTTCTTAGAATTTCTTGAAATTCACATATTCTCATCATTTGGGTCGATCTAGATGAAATCCAAAATATTTCAGAAAAATTCTATCGGGAAGGTCACTTGCGTGGCCTTGACCTATTCGAATTTTTCTATTTTTAGAGAATTTGTGAAAAGTCATACACATCTGTGACGGCCTACATCACCGACCTCGCAGCGAAGTTGAGAATAATTCTTCTTGGACTGCTTCATTGATACCCAACCATCGATCTTCCAGGCAGAATTCATCACTTTTTTGTTGCGAAAAAATTTTTGTTGGCCCTTAAGAAAGCAGAATTTTCAATTTCAGAATTTTCAGAAAATTTTTGATGAAGTCGGATTTTCAAATATTTCTTAAAAAATGCAAAAGCAATTTTGCGGTACCTTATTCTACAGGCGACCAGAAATACATCTAAATGATTGTAAAAAATATTGAAAAAATCACCAGGGATCGGAAAAGTGGTTTTTGAATCTCAAATTATATGAACAACATTCAAGTTTTGACATCTTTGACTCAGTCCTGACAATTTCTCGCAGCAGCTCCGCCAATTCTGATAGGTCGAGTGTTTTGCGTTTCACATGATCTATCTGAAACTGTAATCAGAAGTAACTTTTTCCACCGAGAAGTGTAATTTTTTTGTGAATTTGAAAATGTGGTAAAATTAGATAGTTTTTGTGCTGCTACTATCAAATTTATAAGTAGTATGTGCTTTTTAATTAACATACTATTCTTTTATTGTCGAAACTCTCTAATTCGAACTCGGATGGATTATATGTTCGACCTGTGCTGCCTATCCCAGCCTTGATCATCCTCACAATTTGTGTTATTAAAAGCATCGTAAAGCTAATTATGGCCTCTAAGGTGAGCATATTCGATAACAAGTATTTTAACTAAGCTGATTGGTGGCAGCATAAAGGATGATCATTGATTTCTTACAATCCTATATTGCTGAAAACATCAAAATTAACGAGTGACGGATATGCATGTATTTATGATTACTAAAGGATGGATACAAAGCTCACATCTATTACTTCAAAGATCAATTTTTTTGAAACACCACTAATTTAGCATGTTTGAAATGTATCACTACTTTCATCTACACATTTTCGCTGCCCACACATTATTCGTTTAATGCTCATTTACGGTATATAGCCATACGGAATAGGCCTACTAATTATGAAAGTCGATGTCTATGATTTTCTGGCCAGGAGGGCATAGAGGATTTTAGGGCTATGCAATTTTTAGATTCCTCTGAAAACACTGTAAACTGTAGAGTACGAAAGCTGGCTGATTTTGAATACGAAACCGATGTACAAAAGGAGAATAACAAAATGTACGGAATCACTATTGTTCGTGTTCATAAACTACGAAATCGATTAGCTTTCCTATTGGATAATTAAGATAATCCAATAGGAAATCCAATCGCTTTCGTAGTGTATGAGCACGAAAAATAGTGCTTTCGTACATTTTGCTATTCTCCCTTTGTACATCGGTTTCGTAAGTAGCTTTGGTATCATACAGTTTACAGTGTAGGCATAGACCATTCCCTATGCCTTCACTTTCTATATTGCCCACACAATCCAATCAAATGTTTATTTATTGGAGAAAAATAGAATGCTCATTATGAAAGTTCGATATCTATTATTTTCTGGCCAGGAGGGCATAGAGGATTTTAGGGATATACATCTTCAAATACCTCTGAGCAGGCATAGTTGATAGTTATTGTTATTTATGGCTGCACTTATCTACACTACTCACACAATCCAATCAAGATTCCTGGACTGTGTGATAATTCACGACACAATAGAGCTTCAGGCTACAACAATAAAATCTCCATAGATATCACACATATAGATTGCTACATCGTTTAGAACTTGAAAGCCATGCCTGATGAAATGACATCAGCAGTTCTAGAAGTCATGAAAAATTACAGCAAAAATGAGTAAAATCATTCAAAAAATGAACAATTAATAAACACTGTACAGATAAAAGTGAAAAGTGAGGTAAAGTATAATACGAAAACTATAAAATGCAAAACTATGAACAGTCATATTTGCTGATTGTCTGAGCAAATTAGCAGCGAATTCTAATGGAGGCGGAGTCCCTCACTTTTGCATAGACATAGTGTGACTCCTACTTCTATAGTTTCAAATGGTCCTCGTTCGAATGGCTGCATAAATGGGAATTATGATTCATCAAGTTGTGCCCAGCATTTCTGAAACACCCTGTGTAATACAAAAACTGTACATGCTTAACGTAAAGTCGAGAATAAGTTCGTGTCGTTCGTATAGCAAAGACGTACGTTAAAATCTGTGACCCTGTTACAAGCATTCATTATCAACAAATTAAGTCTTGCTGAGCAATTACCATGAGTTGTCAATAAATGAACAGTATGTGATTGCTTTGAGGATGACTTGTTGAGGCCTGCAGGACAGCAGGTACGAAGCACATCCATCCATTTAGACTATTTTTGAAGTCCAATGATTCAATGCCTCCGGCTTTCACGAGGTCGAAATGATATTTCAATGCGCCTTGCTGTTGGCACTACCATGAAAAATGGCTTGCCGGCTGGGAATCGAACCAAGTCTTCGAATTGCTAACGCGGCATGAAGATCACCAAGACCAGCGAAGCACACCCTCCATGATCGTGTCAAGAGCAAGTGAAGCTTTCAGCGCGCATTATGACGCTACCTTCCTGGAAGTACCTTACCAAGGAAGCTGGAGGTTATGGAGGATTCCCAGCCGACAAGACATTTTTCATGGTGTAGCCAGGAGCAGGACGCATTGAAATATCATTTCGACCTCGTGAAAGCCGAAAGTATTGAATCATTGGACTTCAAAAAAGTGCGAGAATTGCCCGGTGTTTCACAATTCATAGATATTTCTTGCATTTTAACAATTAGATTCCAATGGGAATCCTTTAACCTTGTGTACCTACAACCGCAAGCGACTGGCTGTGACACTTAAGGATTTGATTTTTATATTCAGCGGTTCAAGATCTACAAATCCATCATGCAATTAAGCCCTCTGTGCGCGAATTTAGGAAGAAAGTGTCAGTAGCTCTATTCCTAAATACAAAAATGATATTCATCCCGCAGTCAATAGAATTCCCATTCACATTATAATGAACCATCTGAATATGCGATTCTTAGATAGCTGCTCCTGTATTATTCTTGGCGAGAGAAAAAGGTTTTATCAGAAACTCATCAAAGAAGCTGATTAAAAGTATGGATTCCTTAAAACGAAATATAATGAATGCATAAAATATAAAAAAATATAATGAATGCATAAGATATAAAAAAATATAATGAATGCATAAAATATGAAAATCATAAAGCATAAAATATGATAAAATCACATCTATAGAATTTCAGTTCCAAATACAATTCTCAAGACTGAAAATGCAATCATGTGACACCAAGTCTGTCCTTGAACGCCCGAGATTGATACAAAAGGTTTCGATGACAGTGATTAATAAGGGCACAGTAATTGCTTCAACCGCACGCAGTCACACAGTGTACTCATACAAGAGCTTGATAATGACCTGATATCTCACAACCTCAACAGACACGGAGCTCTAAATCCATATCCTTTTATCAACCGCCAGCTCGGATCGCATATCTATGATATGTGCTGATCATAAATCACTACATGTCCTGTCGCATTGACTTTGGCTCTCGTTTAGATTTATGACCGTGAAAGAGTTTGATAGCTGCACAGTCAGTATGAGAGATCTACAAAAGACAATTGCAATGTCACGTCGCGGTCTCTAATGATTTTGTCTATCAAATAATAGATGCTGTTGGTGGAATAGTAACTCGGTCAATGCATAAAACGTTAAGTTGGTATTGCAGAAGAGATTAACAGCAGGTCGTCAATAGTATTTGCGGTGATTGTAGACGAAAGCGAGCCAGTGAACAAGATTACTTTGTGGGAAGGAGAACAAACATGTCCAGAAAGAGCAAAACAGCTGAATGGCAGGA
>CAJQUW010005452.1:0-94946 GCA_907163375.1 Prostheceraeus crozeri
GTTTGTAAACTGCAGATGATTTTGTTGTTAAATGTTTGACAAAGAAAGGTTTTTCTGTTTGAAATATTATCAAATGGCTTTATTTTTTCTTGTCAAACGGACATTTATGTTATTTTTTCGAAAAGGTCCTTTTATTCTTTTGTCCATTTTGTACAATATATATGGAAAAGGAAAGTATAGAAGTTGTTTGTTGAGCCAGTTCGGCTCAACAGAAAAACGTATAGGTGGGATCCATTTAGGCCACATCGACCTCGAATTGCTACCTTCTTATTATGCGGTTTACGCGAAAATTAATTCAGAATCAAAATGATATTTTTGTTTTTAGTTTATAGAATATACACTCATTGACATAATTAATGAAACAAACTATCATTGGCTTGAATTGAAGTTTGTTTCCTTTTTTCTCAGGTATGATGCAATATCTCGCTTTCTATGTATTACCATTCAACACATTAGAGAATGGAGAAAGATCTATGGTGGTCAAATTTCAAATTTTGATATCGATACAACTGTCACAATCGTTTTTACAAATTGAACATAAACGTGAACTGAAATCGAGCTTTTGCAAAATAAAATGGCACACGATCAGTTTACCAGAGGTATGGCTATTGGAATGATTCGTTGTGGTAGATGTTGTGCGAGTGTTGCCGAAGAGCTGCAACTATCGAGAGTCGTTGTTTCGAGGTGGTGGTGTCGATGGAAAGCAGGAGATGTCAAAAAGAAGAAGGGATCTGGTCGATCAAGAAAGTCTGCAGGAAGGACAGACTCACGTCTAATTTTAGCTGCAAAGAGGAATAGATTTGTGTCAGTCCCTAAGCTAGTTGTACACTGGAAGAGTGCCTCAAATATAGACTGTAGCGATCGAACGGCTTGCCGAAGATTGCGAGAAGCTGGAATTCAGTCGCGACGACCAGCTGTCCTAATTCCATTGAGTTTTGAGCACCGCAGAAGACGAGTTGCCTGGTGTGATGCCCATCGGTCATGGAATGACCATCACTGGCAGAAAGTCTTGTGGACTGATGAATCGAGATTCACTCTGGATTTCAATGACGGTTGTGTCAGAGTGCATCGTCTTCCAGGTGAACGCTTTGCCCCATGCTGTATTAAAGAACACGACAGATATGGTGGTGGAAGTGTTATGCTGTGGGGTGGCATTTGGCATGGCGGACGAACGACAGCAGTCATCATCAACGGCACGTTGCCTAGAGAGAGGTATCTCAATGAAATTGTGCTTCCTGTTGTTGCGCGCCCCAGTGGTCAGGGTGGAGGATCTCGTCTTCCAAGACGACAACGAAAGACCACATCGCTCCTCGGCTGTCATTGCCACTGTTAGGAGATTGAACATTCAAACCCTTTACTGGCCTGCACGCTTACCTGATTTGTCACCCATTGAACAAGTCTGGGACGAGCTTGGGCGGCGAGTGAGTGACCGCTATTCACTTGCACCAGTGTCCCTGAAGATTCTCTCTGAAAGATTGACAGAGCAGTGGCTTCTCCTTGAAACATCCTTCATTCAGAAACTTGTGTGAATCCATGCCATCTCGGATTGCTGAATGTATTGAAGCTAGAGGGGGGCACACGCGATACTAAAGTTGTTTTTCTGTGCTAGCGACTTGATGGAGATTGTGACTAGCTTATCAAGGTATCATACATACATGTATATATACCAGTCAGAAATGACAAAAGTTAAAGAAGTAAATGTTTCAAAAATTTTGTCAATGAGTATATTTAGAGTTGTTTGTATCAATTTCCACCCTACAGGTATCTACAAGACAAGGACGCATTAGCGCGTTTTCGACCAAACGGCTTGAACAGCAATGCGTTTTCACAAGACAGTAGTTGCTGAAAGTAATCGACAGAATTCAGAATACATAGCTGATATTGATGAGAGCCATGCGGAAGGTGAATGCAGTTAGCGAGACAAGCCTATAGCGCTTTATTTTGATTGGCTGTTGCAGATGTCGCAGATCTATATCTCGAATATTGATTTATTTCGAAAAGACTCGTGACTTCAAGTGTTCAAGGTGTTCCACTAAATAGATTTTCATAGATTTTTGATATGTTGATAAGGGATCGTTTCTTTACAAGACAAAAACACTCTTGAAACTATTGCAATTTGTGGCGATTTACAATGTAATTCTCTGTAGATTGCCTGAAGAACAAGATGCGCTTAGAAAATTCTAAAATCCTGAATCCAATTAATAAGAGGTCCAGAACAAGTAAAGAATAGACATGCGTACATGTACGTGAAGAATTTATCACAATCGAAGTAAGAACAAAAAGATCAAAATGTCTTACCCACAGAATTAAACAGGTCGTCTTTTCTTCTGTTTGAGCAGAAGGGAAGCATTGGAACATGTAATGTTAATGAAATGGCACAATCTCCTGACATAATACCACAGCAATCGAACAATGAGCAGCCAGTTCAACATTAAACACGCCAAATTGTGCAAAGTTTCAGTGACTGTTATTAACCGGATCACACAGCAAAGAGACACAGACGATGTCAAATTCTACAGAGATGTTTGTGAACGTTTTTTCGTGCGCCTGCTAACTTTTTTTAACAAATGTTCTTTATGTGGCTACTGCTCCAAATTCACATCTATTTTCTTGTTTTACCATATCAGTTTAATTATTCGGATGTAGTTCATCAACACTTTTATCGTGGTTTCATATTTGCGTTCATTTCGTGAGGAGAAGGGATCATTGAAAATGTGAGTTTTTCTGAAAAATTTCACGTAATTTGCGAATCCATGTTTATTGAGTTACAACAAGAAATTGCAGACCATAACCTGTGAGCATGCTCTGCTATTAGATGTTAAAAGTGACATATTATAAAATTTACAGAAAACATAATTTATTTTGAAATATCGAGCTTCAAACATTTTGTTACCATATAGCAACAATGCCCATTTAGAGATAAAAGGTGTCGGAAAGCAAGTTACGAAAGAAACTCCCCTCACAGCCATTTTCAGTTTGTTATCAATAAAGAAGACTAAAATAAGTTACTTGAAGTTTGATAGAAGACCAAAAACTAGAAAAATATGGCGCATACTACGTTGACTAGAACCCAGGATGGCGCGTACCTAGGGCCGACACGCTATCGTTTGAGCCACTGTACATACGAATATCGCGAGAATTTTGTAGTGGTATAATTTCATCATATCTACTGTCTTTTAAGCGTCAGTAGCATGCGGTAAAAAAATGTCTGAAGTAACATCAAAAAATTAATTTCGAAAGATAATAGGAGTCGTATATAGGTTTGTAGATTTATTAATCCTTGAATATACTATTGTGTAGTGTGAGATGCACATTTGCAAAGTGTTCTATCCAGCGTTTTCTCTGTCTTTCAGGGCAATGGAAAAGAAACAGAAAAGGAAATATATGTATTCGTTAAATGAAGCAGTGTCACACGTATTGGAACCTGGAAGCGATTCAGAACTGTCGGAATTGGATGGTGAAGATGTCGATGAATGCATGTACGAATCTATATTTCAAACATCTGAAGGAGGAAGAAATACCGTACCAACACGTGATATCCAATGTGAAAAAGAAAACATGATTCCGATCGAAAGTGAACAACCAATTACAAGTAGGCATACTTCCAATAATGCGGTTGGGTACAATAAAAAACGATCAACGGAAAAATTTCATGATTATCGTTGGCGTCATCGAGAGACTTCTGTAACCGACACAGATTTCAAAGGTCCTGGGTTCAGCTTGCCTCCAGAAAACTTCGACGAATTGACTCCACTGTATTACTTCAAACAGTTCTGAAATGATGAAATCACTCTTCATCTTGCTCATCAGTCAAATTTGTACAGTGTACAGCACTGGTTCAAGTATTGCTACAACCAAAGATGAGATAGAACAACTTATCGGAATTCAAATGAAGATGGGCATAGTGAAGATGCCGAATATTGAGAAGTACTGGGACTCCGGAACTCGTTATGCGCCTGTAGCAGACGTAATGAGTTTGAAACGCTATAAAAAGCTTCGGCAGTTTTTACATGCAAACGACAATTCCTTGAGGGATTTAGCTGAAAACAAAGAAGACAAACTCTCCAAATTACGATCTGTTCTGGAGTCATTGAAAGCTAATTTTCAAAAGATCGAACAAGAGGAATATATGTCCATAGACGAACAAATTGGTCCCGCTAAAACAAAATTCAGCAGCATCCGCCAATATAATGCAAAAAAGCTTCACAAATGGGGTTTTAAGAATTTTGTCAGAGCCGGACAGAGTGGAATCGTGTACGATTTCTTTTTTTACACTGGTGTCAAAAGTTCTGGAAATGAAAAGTGCACCACCGAAACTAACAAAGTTTCTAACAATCTAATTCTGTGGTCTTACCTGTGATGAAACTGAATTAATTGAGACTCCTGTTTAGTTCTATACGATTGCTCCGAACCTTGTATTTATCTCATTAAAATAAGCGTTTGACTGAAGGCCTTATTACCAAGTCTGGTTCATCACTGCAGATGAATATCAATCACTTAATCAGGTCGCAATGGCATAATAGATTGGCTTTTGCATCTAATAATTCAATGCCTCCGGCTTTCACGAGATCGAAATGATGGAGCTAAAGACTGTGTGGTCAAAAAAGTTGCACACTTCCAAAGATGGTGAGATGATGAAACATTGCAATGAGAAATCGTCTTAGTGGGTTGATAATCAGACAAAAGTCTTCCCCCGACTATACATACGTGGGTTGAAACTGCGTAATAATCTCTTGACAACGAAACCTCACAAGAAGCGCTGGCCTACCTGCTCCTCCATCGACGTTATGTGGAGACATGACTGCAATACACCAGAAAGTGCGTACCATATTATACAGAGATGTTCACGAACCCATGGCCTGAGAATTGCCCGTCACAACAAAATAGTTGCTTACCTCTAAAAGCTGGCACATGAGCGAGGTTTAAGAAGTTTTCATGAGCCTCAGGTACCCTCCGGATCATCATTTGTTCAACCTGGTCTGATTGTTATTGCTCGAAGCACCGCGTATGTTCTTCCTTGGCTTTTTCTACCAAAGTGGAAAAGTACGGAAACCCACTTGTTCATGACAGCATCAACCGATTCTTGGGGCATTTTGAAAATGTTCAAAACTCATCCATGCGCCTTTTATTGTATGTTTTCGCGGCATTTTGTTTTTGCAATCTGTCAGTATTTTAAAGGTGCTATCTAAGTGGAACAAATATGACTCATCCGATTTGTCATTAATAACAGGAAGTTTTAAGTGAATGGAGACACTGTCGTTGCTCCTTAATTTCCTTTTCATTATGTGGATGTGTTTCTATGCCAGGATAACAATGTATCGCAAGAGGGTGAGTTGCAACGGTCTCGTAACGCTTTTTGCAGTAAATTTGACTGATCTGATAAAGAGGGGACCGAACTATCGCATTCCACCTAAGCTCACGGATGATGTTATGGATGATGTTGAGCTAGCGCTTGATAGATTAACTTATAATTTACGTTGGAAATTACCTTTTCAAAAGAATACTGTACAGTTATCAGATAGTATGTCTGAAGCTGAAGAAAAGAACCTTTTCCTTTTCAAAGAAGGCGTAAAGAGTACAATCCAAAAAGAAATTGACCATGTTAAGAAAAGTAACGTGTACAAACAATTCAACAAGAACGTAAAGGAAAGTCGATAATTTATAAAAAACAACGACCTGATGGTAGTACCTACTGATAAAAGCAATCGTCTTTGTGTTACAAAAAGTTCGGATATGCGAGCACGCACAAGTATGATATTATCTGATACTGATACGTACAGAGCTATCGATAAAAGTCGTAAACTGAGTATTGAAAAACAAGCTAACAAGATTGTCAATAATGTTCTCAGTGATAAGTTGAACAAATCCGACTTACAACGCATGCATGTTTCTGGATCACAGCCATCTCAATTCTATGGTCTAATCAAAGATCACAAAAACAAAATCGATAGCAATCAATATCCTCTGCGGCCTATTGCCTCGGTGGTAAACAATCCCACTAACAAAATTGACTGGTTATGTGGAAAGATTTTGAATCAGTTGGTTGGTTTCGTACCCGCCCCCCTCTATAGTTCTCTTCAATTAATCGAAATTTTAGAGAATTTTGACATGTCTAGTACTCATAACATGACTGACCCTGTGTTCATATCGATGGATGTGACTAATTTGTACCCCAGTGTGCCTATTGGTGAGGCATTACAAGCTGTTATGGATTTCGCTAAGAATAGATGGGAGCAGATTGATAATTTCGGCATTAGTTTGGATCAATTTTCCACTATGCTAAGATTCATTTCTTACAACTATGAGATAGAGTATGACAACAATGTGTACTTAACACTATGCACCACCTTTGCCAATTATCTTTATGAACCATATTGAGATGAGAGCTATCTCCTTACTGAAGGAGCACGTTGACCTAGAAACGTTGATCTACAAGCGCTATATCGATGATTCTATAATTGGCCCTCTGCAGTTTGATATGAAATTGTTCGATACAATTTCTAAAATTTTCAATTCTGTCAATGAAAGTATAAATTTCACCCTTGAAATTCCAGAAAGCAACGAAAAACTAAATTTCCTAGATATAAGTGTCTGGGTAAGGAATAAAAAGATTGTTCATGAATTGTTCACTAAAGAATTAGCTTCTGGAAACTCTTTACAGAAAGACAGCTGGGTCCCGAACTCGACTAAATCAAACTTCGTCAAACAAAAATTTCACAATTTAGAAGTAAGATGCAGTAATTCTCTTCCAGAAGAAAGTAAAAGCATGCTCATGGAGAAGTGTAAAAACAACCTGAAGGATAATGGGTATTCAGAAAAGTATATTCAAACTCAGCTGTACAGTAACGACAATAAAAGCAGAAATAAAAGCAGAAGTATTAGAGATAATACGAACAAATGTATCTTGAAACTACCTTTCATTAGTGACAGCATGATAAGAAAAATAAATTACCACATACGTAAATTCAAATTGGACATCAAGTTTGTCACAACAGGTAACAAAAAACTGCGTAACGTATTGAATATTAAGCCATTCCAAAAACATGAAAACTGTGAACTTTGTACGAAGCTACCTGATAAAAACAGATGTGATACTACCTGTGTTGTATATGAATTCACATGTATTCACTGCAAATCTACGTATATCGGTAAGACTTCTCGTCCGTTCTGTGCTAGATACAAAGAACATAAATACAGTATTAACAAAAATAATAACAGTAGCGCCCTATGCGAGAATATAAAAGAATGTCATAGATGCAACAGTATAGATGATTTAAGCATTGCGTTTTTAAAGTGTGTGAGTGATCCGCTGGAGACCAGCTTGGTGGAATGTCGTCTGATCAATAATCGTAAACCTCGGATGAACAGGCGTCACGAGGCAGTCGCAACACGGCTCCATCTACTGTATGTAGTGCTTCACTTTTATCATATTAGGCCTTGATAAAGCGTCAGGACGGGAAACGTCGACCACCTTGTATCTTTATTTTCGGCCTAACAACAATCGGGAGAGTTTTGTGCCTACACACTCGTAGTGTATATTTTTTGAAGAATGGAGACAGACATTTGAGTTATCGGAACTGGAAGCAGTTGTGGATAATGCGCCTTGTCTCTCCCGCTTGTTCGAGGATTCTGAGGCAAAGCTCCTATACATAGCTCCTTACAGTCCGATGCTTAATGCGATGGAAGATGCCTGGTCGAAAGTGAAAGCACTCGTCAAGTCAAATATGCAAGTTCTGGTAGTTGACGTACGAGGACCGGGAGAACAAAGACTTCATTCAGTACCTCGAACGTCTGGTGAGTGATGGTAGAAGTATCATGACGGCAAGGGACTGCGCGAAAGCTGCTCAGCACACCACCACATTTTACGAAGCTGCTTTGCAGTTACAGGACATTCCTGTTGACTATTTTCTTGACTTCCTCTAAGTAGGCCTGATTTTTTAGTGTTGTCAGAAAATATGTGTAGCATTATAAATCACATAACAGCAATAAAACGTTTTCAAATCTTAAATTTGATAAATAGAAGATAATGTGCTTTTCCTGACTGAAAAATATATTTCACCATCTGGGGTAACGCCCTAAGAAAAAAATTCTTAATGTCTCTATTACATGCATATATTAGTAGCCATATTTATTGTCAACACAACACACATGTCAGAACGACAGATCTCGGCATCATGATAAATAATTTGGTTCCAAGCACATTGCGAATACCACCTAATAAAGAATCAAATCATTCGAATACTTGGATAGTGGAAAACTTTTAGATCAACGAATGTCAAGATTTGATAAGGTGAGAGGGCCACAGTTGTAAGAAATTCGACAAAAAACGAAAAACAGATGGTCAATGTTGTTGCGGATCACACATAGGGCCTTTCTATTGTTCTCGTAGAGTAATCAGGCATGAATAAGGCTGTGAATGCCGTCTGACATATAAGATATTTAAATGAGCATACGGGATCAGTACCTAGAAAAAGGATTTTTTTAAATACAAATCTTATCTTCTGAAGTACAAATCACATAGTCTGAATTACAAGCACTTTGCTACGTTGAATTGTTTTTGCAGCACGTCTTGAGTTGAAGGTGGATTATGTCCCCGCCTCTTGACCTCTACTGGCTGGACTCTGTCCTTCTTTCAAATGCCTGAGGTACATTTCAGTCAACAGTGACTCTATTTTTTTGATAGATGCTAATCTTTCTCTATTATTAATTCAATTTTGAGGCTGTGCATCTTTAATGTACAGGACCGCGCTTGGTCGGGTTTGAGCGTCCAGGATTAAGCGGTCGAAACACGATCGTCCTGACCAAGTTCCTGTTGATGACCTCATTAAAAATAGTCAAATAATTTGTATGCATATTTTGTAGAATTCTATTTCACGTTTTAGCTTAAGGAACTAATATTATATTAATTCTCTTACACACCTGATAGATTTTAGATAGCGTAATCCCTCTGTGTTAGCTAGATCTGGTATTCTGATTGGAAACAGACCTGTCCTCTTATCATCTGAATGGACAGATTGTTAAATAGGATCTTTTCAATATGTAAGTGATAAACATAATTTTGAACAGAACGACTTCTCGCCAATTCATTACACATGAGGAGAGGAGAAGCGTTGTTTGTCCTTCTAGTAAGTATTTTTAAAATCTTTAGACATTTTAGGATATAAAAATTTTCTTTTAAATCATATTTTGTACCTATTGAAAATTAACTAGTCATTAGCTTGTTTTTTTTAACTTTGTTACCTTGTCGCACTTTGCTACGTTGAAGTGGAAAATGCGTAGTCAAAGTGTAACTTTGATGCCGAATGACAGAGCATCAGATTGTGGGAAAAAAGTGAAGGAGACTTTTAATAATAATTTATCTTTCTTTGGCAGATACAACTATAGAAGAATGTACAAATCCTCCCTAATGAAAGAAATGGTTAATAATCAACCAGTTTTCAATCCTCTAGAATAAAGCACAAAATAATCATAACAAGCTGTACAATTGATATAAAATCCACTTACATCATTGTAGCTTGCCCGTTGTTTTCTTCCTCACAAGTGGTTCAGAGATTATCTGCAGAAGTAAAAGCAGTGTAATATACGTGTCTTGGTCCAAGTCTCAGAAAGTCACATGCGCAGAAAAACATATATTTAAATTTTAATTGAAAAAATAATTAGTTCTATCATGTAGTCATTTTCCTGCGAAAAGACGATGCATTATACTGACGCATTTTTCAGATAAAAGATTAGATTTCAATCGAGAAAATAATATCTTCCATCATGTAGTCATTTTCTGCAGAAAACAGTACATTATATTCGACCTCTTCCCATGAAAAAAGATTAAAATCTTGATCGACAAACCTCATATGCAAACACTTCTGTTGAAAAGAATACATTCGAATCTCCTACGCCCTAGAAATACACCTTGCCCAGAAATAGAATGAAACAAATGATCAATACTCAGAACTCAATGCACAAAAATGGTGTATCGCATTGAATTTGTGGAATCTTTCATCACATGAGAGCTTACGAAACAGTCTGAAATTCATCTGCACGTTCAACGAAGTCTGTATCATTGAATCATCTTTACATCGACTAATTTTTGAGAATTTTCAATCAATCAAATTAAAACATAAATTTTAAGATCCTTCCAGATCATAAGGAAGTCAATTGTCTCTTTAATAATGTGGCAAATTTTGACTAATTTTAACAAAAATTTGATTACTTCTACATTTGACTCAATTTCAGTCAAGTCTAGTGAGCCATGTGTCCTCTCTCATATTCACCTGATTCAGCCTCATTGGATTTACATGTGCTTTTCCTTGATCCTGTCTGACAAGAAGAGGAACTCACGAGAACTCGGCAGACGTGCCGATTCGTTGCAGGCATAGGGTGTACGACATTTTGTGAAAGTCCCACTTTCGGCCTCGTTCCCTGCAGTAACTCGTGCTGGCTGCCGGACTATGAGGTGCACATCATTCTGTGAAAGTCTCACTTTCGGCCTCGTTCCCTGCAGAAACTCGTGCTGGCTGCCGGACCATGAGGTGCACATCATTCTGTGAAAGTCTCACTTTCGGCCACTTCCCTGCAGAAACTCATGCTGGCTGCCGGACTATGAGGTGTACATCATTCTGTGAAAGTCTCATTGTCGGCCTCGTTCCCTGCAGAAACTCATGCTGGCTGCCGGACTATGAGGTGTACATCATTCTGTGAAAGTCTCACTTTCGGCCTCATTCCCTTCAGAAACTCGTGCCGGCTGCCGGACTATGAGGTGTACATCATTCTGTGAAAGTCTCACTTTCGGCCTCGTTCCCTTCAGAAACTCGTGCTGGCTGCCGGACTATGAGGTGCACATCATTCTGTGAAAGTCTCACTTTCGGCCACTTCCCTGCAGAAACTCGTGCTGGCTGCCGGACTATGAGGTGTACATCATTCTGTGAAAGTCTCACTTTCGGCCTCGTTCCCTGCAGAAACTCATGCTGGCTGCCGGACTATAATGATCCACTCATTTTCGTCCATCATAATGCCGTAAAAACCATTCTAAATAGTGATGGAGTCTCACATAAATCTCATTCTACAATCTAATTCTTCGCTGAAATCACATAATTTGTCAAAAAATACCATTTCTTTAAAGGGATTTACTGACCATTGGTCAACAGCAATCTAATAAAGATTACTTAGATTACTTAATTTCAGACATCTTTCGGTGACTGCCTATGATACTTACAACTTCTGAAATGTAGAAATGATTCAATACTCCCTTTCATATTGACATAATTTCATCATATTTTTGTCATAAGTTTTCATTGTTTACAAAAATTTACTTAAATATTATTTGATAAGAAACCAGGTTATTACGTGTTGAGAGACATATTGTAATTTTCTATTTAATTTGAATTATAGAATACATTGCCACAGTTATTAACTAAATATCATTTAATAATATTGTGTGACATATTATGTCTATTAAAAATTGATTGAGTCGTGTGAACAAAAGTATATAAGTTAATACCATTTGTTTGAATGTTGCATACTTATTTTCATGCAAGAATCAGCTCAATTTTGAAATATGAGTTAGATGTATCTGAGGACCCACAGAGGGGAGGATAACAAAGTTGTCACAGTTCGTTACAGTACGTTGTAGATTATCCGGGAGATGAAGACATTATATTTATTTAACATGCAAATACATAATCATAATGCTAAAATTCTAAATTCTAAATTGCTTATACTATTGAAAAAAGTTATTTTATTACAACTTAGCAATTAATAATACATTTATAAACAACTTACTTAGTCAGACCAACGACTAGTTAGACACAGGATTTCGGAAAGAAGAAAATTGTCAAAATTTTGTGTACATTTTGGGTGATTACTCAGATTTCTTGATTAATTCAAATAATACATGTAAGCATAGGAGACTTTCCTAGAAAGTGATCTATGAACTATGGTTCAAGTCATTTCCTTGCATTAAGTGTCACCTTAAAAAATGTCTTGGATCAATCATTCAAT
Source organism: Prostheceraeus crozeri (assembly GCA_907163375.1). Lineage (NCBI taxonomy): Eukaryota > Metazoa > Platyhelminthes > Polycladida > Euryleptidae > Prostheceraeus > Prostheceraeus crozeri. The sequence continues at coordinate 11,995 of CAJQUW010005452.1, forward strand.
GATCTCATCAATTCTTCCTAAATTATCATAGATTTCTATACAGTCAATTTGGCAATGATATCAATCGCTATAACGTGTAATGATATCTGAAAGTATGATACATAGTACATTTGTCCTATACATAGCTTCCGAAACTTCTCATTAGTAGAACTAGTATTGTGAGATTTTGTGGTTCCTTAATAGGTCAATTGTATACAATTATTTTATAATTAAATTAGAATATATCATGTGGAAGCTCATGGAGCAGAAGATGCAATGGTTCACATCATGAATTGATCTCATAGATGTCATAGCAGCCCAATTCACCTAGAGAAAGAAGAAAATATCTTAATGAAAACATTACAAGATAATGGCTATCCACAGTGGTTCATCCAGACATACAATAAAGCACGAGAAAAGATGATCTGCCCCAAAAGGAAAGAAGTTCGATTGGTCTTGCCATACAAAGGCGAAATACCGACACAAGTTGCTTCCAATCAACTAAGAAAAGTGACGATGGCAGAATTTCCCAACGTCAACCCGGTCATCGTCTTCACAACAAGGAAGTGTTATGCTCAAGATGGATACGAGGCAACAAAGGAAAGGACCCCTCCATGGTGATATATGAATTCAAATGTTTCTGTGGATGCAGTTATGTCGGAAGGACCCAATTCCAAGCCTCAAAGAGACAACGGCAAAGAGACACTGTGATTGGAGATGGCCACGTAAAATTGTAAAACAAGATTTCTCCTTTATCGTATTGTAAAAGAAAATGTAGGCGACATGTTTCGCCCTATATGATGCGCGACAACGGTAACATATTCCCGACTGGCTGAACAAAGGAAACCGTACGAGACCTCGATCAAACACTGAACCTGACAGCAGTATTACGAAACATCTTATGTCCTGCCCCCTTCTACAATCTGGGGCCCGAAGCAGATTTTCAATTTTAAGAAGGTGCTCCAACAAAGGCCAGCTGTGTGTGGTGGAAGCGCTGCTGATTGATAGGCTCAAGCCAGCATTATGTCAACAAAAGGAGACAATCATCGGTCTGATGCTGCCATGGTAACCTCATTCTACACACGTGACTCATTTAATTTCTCCACAACTGACTTGCTTTTAAACTCAACTCATTCATCTGTTCTTATGTCATATAAAAGCTGCTTTTATTTACGATTTGTCACCCTAAGTATGTGCCAGATGAGATAGGGCGAAACATGTCGCGCATCAATAAAATATTATCGGCCTACATTTTCTTTTACCAGAACAGGAAATACTAGATTTGCAGATAACTGCTGCTGTTTATGGTAAAAGTGGCAAAATAATTTTGATAGACAGCGACTCGAACTCAGTTACTTAGTCACAACAGCGAGAAAACTGCGACTTCACACATACACCAGAGGAGCACAACCTCAATTCGCAGCATGATAAAATATAGAACATGAACAATTTTATAGGGACGGCAGTTTGCAGACGCGGCAGCACTTTTGAGCCTGCTTTTCACAAGGCATCCTTCTCACAAATATTATCTCGGGTAAAGAGATGTATCTCATCCCACCTCTATGATCAACTCATCAGTCAGAAAACAATTTTTGTGACATTATAGACATGCACTGTATACTGTAATGGTTACTACTTGGTCGAAGCTCTCGTAGTCATGGAGGCAATCAATCGGAAGCTGTCCTGAGAAAAGAACATGAAATTGATGTAGTCATAATATCCATTAATACTTGACAATAAAACTGCTAAACGAGTGAAGAAATCAATAAATTTGTAAGTGGTATTTATTTATTTATTTATTTATTTCGATAAAATGACTACAGCTTTCGCCAGTTACAGTCACTTTTAAAAAAAAATTGAAGTTGAAATGAAAATAATATAGTCAGAGGAATTAATTTTAAAAACAACATCCGCATCATGTAAAACGTGTTTTTATGATGCGCTTGAATCTTGCGTGATTGAAGTCAAATAAGTCGATGTCAGAAATGCAGCCGAGCGTCGTGATTGTTCGAGGAATAAAGTCATGCTTCCGAATCAGAGGACCACGGTGCGATTCGTAGGTGAGAACATTGGTATGTCTCGTTCTCCGATTTGGTAATTTGAAGCTGATGGAGGACACAAGAAAAGGACAATTTACATGACTGTGAAGAACCTTATGTAAAAATATGAAGTCAAAGATGCTTCGTCTATTCTCCAAAGTCGTAAGTCCAAAAGATTTGCAGTGATCAGCATACAGTTGACTGCTGTACATGATTCTTCTATGAAAACATAATTCTTTAACAAAAACCTTTTGAACTCTTTCGATTCTTTCTTTCATATATTTCGCTTCCGGCGACCAAATAGGCGAACAATAGTCCAAAGATGACCGCACAAGCGAATTGTATAATTTCTTTAATAGATCCACATCTTTGAAAGGCTTCAACGTTCGCCTTACGAACCCCTTACGAAAAGTGGTAGAAGTTTCAGCGTTGCAGAAACATTGGCGTTTAACCCTATCTGACCTGGGCTTTTTTTAACTGTCCCAGCCTGGGGAGGGGCCGATTCGGCCCCCCTCAGATTTCCTAAAGTAGATACTCAAATTTAATGAAATTACATGCATACTATATTTCGGGCATGATCTTTTCAGTGGTGGAGTCGGTTTTTCAAAACTTTAATTTTTCCATGCTATAAATCGCAATTCAAAATTTGAAAGTACATTTTTTACAAATTTTAGGTAATGTTAAAAATACTACTGTAAAACCTAACGCGAAAGTATTCTATCTGGCATGTTTCTTGCTATATCAATGCTAATTTATTGCTTTGATTCATACATGTATAATAATGCTGTATGAATAGTATTTCAAATTTCAAACATTGAAACAGTAAAAAGTCTTTTTTTCATCAGATAAATTGACATAAATTTCATTCCAAATTGGCTATCTATCATTGGCTAGAATATATACTCAGTGACAAAAAGAATGAAACAAGTCCTGATATGAATACTTATGACTTAAACTTGGTTGTACTGTACGTTTGTTTGTTGTTTGTAAAAGGAGAACTCGAATGCTTTACTCAAAAACATTTAATTTGATACTCATGATTTTATCAACTTAAGTTGGAAACGGGTGTGACCACCGCGAGCATCCAAACAGGCATCGATGCGTGAGGGCATGGATGAGCACAGTCGCTGGATGAATGCCAGGTCTAAGAGGTTCCACTGCTCGATCAGTCTGTCGGCCAACATCTTCAAAGACACTGGTGGGTGGTTGTACCTCTCCCTCACTCTGCGACCAAGTTCATCCCAGCAGTGCTCGATGGGGGAGAGGTCGGGAGAACGTGAGGGCCATTCCAAGGTTGGGATTCCACTGCTTGCTATCCTGTTAGAGACCACTGAAGCGCGATGGGGCCTTGCGTTGTCATCTTGAAAAATCAATTGATTCGATGTCACTGCTGGAACCACGACCGGTGTCACGATCTCGTCGGCATATCGCTGTCCTGTCAATGTTCCTTTCACTACGATTGCTGGTGTTTTTCCATTGTGCCAGATACCGGCCCAAACCATGACACTACCGCCGCCGTACCGGTCGTGTTCTTTGACGCAACATGGAGCAAATCGTTCACTTGGCAAGCGATGATCACGGATCCGACCATCGTTGAAATCGAGAGTAAACCTCGATTCATCAGTCCAGAGCACACGTTCCCACTGACTGTCACTCCACGACTGATGACCTTGACACCACGTCACTCGTCTCCTTCGATGTTCCAGGCTCAGCGGAATTCTCACAGCGGGTCGTCGAGACTGTATACCAGCTTCTCGCAATCTTCGATATGCAGTTCGAACGCTACAGGCAACGTTCCCAGCAACCTTCCAGTACACAATTAGCTTCGGGACGGACACAAATCTGCTTCTTTTAGCAGCTAAAACTAAGCGTGCTTCTGTCCGCTTGGATGATACCCTTGGTCTTCCTGATCCGTTGTTCTTTTCCACATTTCCTTCTGCTTTCCAACGACACCACCGCCTCCATACAGCGACCCTTGAAATTTTCAATTCTTTCGCAACAGTTGTAGAACTTTGCCCACAACGCATCTTCCCAATTGCCATTCCTCTGGTAAAGTTATCGTGCGCCATTTCATAAGTCAAATCTGGTCAGCAGTAGGTGGTGATTCTGTTCAACTTCTAGCTGTTACTGTGATCAATATCAAATTTTGAAATTTGATGGTCCTATATCATTTCCCTTATCATATGGAGTTCAATGGTGATACATAGAAAGCGAGATATCATCTCAAACCTTAGAAAAGAATGAAACAGACTTCCATTCAATTCAATGATAGTTGGTTTCATTATTTATGTCAGTGAGTATAATATCACAAAGAAACCTAAATGAAGACAAATACGCAATTATCACAATGATGCGTTTTTCCAAAAGTTTCATTATTCGTGTAAAAAATGAGAAAATGTTCATTATTCTTCTATTTATTCATGAGTAGTATATGGAGGATATAAGACTAAAGAGCATTCAAATGCTATCCCAATATCATATTATAAAAAGCATTGATGTTATCAAAATCATTAATTTGTGTCTATTATGCAACACTACATCTATTTTTTTCGAGAAAAAGTTTGAAATGAGCGCAGAAGGTAAATTCCAACGATTTTTAGGCGTCGTAACTAGTTTTCATTTAGCTCGTAAGGCCAAAATATTTGGCCAAAATTAAATCTTCTACTCCCAAAAGATGCTCAACTAAAAGTTAGGAAAAGTCACGGAATGTAGACTTCTCACACAAAGACGTTCAGCTGTGGGATTAAAAAGTATCTAGGGCGGGGCCGAATCGGCCCCTCCCCGCACGCCAGATAGGGTTAGCATCTGCGCTTGGCGACCACGAGGACGACGACTATATATTCAAAAAATATCTTTCTATCCATGGAAATATGACCTAAGTCATTGAGCCATAATATACTGCTGTCAATGCGTAGGCTACATTATAGTCCCAAATGTATATCGGCATATTTCACGCTTGAATTTCACGTTTGTCTTTTGAAAAATAATATTGCCTTTTGAAAGGTTTAAAAATTTCAAAACCTAAGCAAATTAATTCTCCTTGCGGCAGTACTGCATGGCATTACACGCCAGAAATTCACCAATTATTTCCGATGTCTAATTTGAAATAGGAAATGTAAACGTATTTCATCTGCATCCGAGTAGAATAAAATGTTCTCACAGAGCTGGCGAATTACAGAGAGGACCACAGCATATGGAGGGACCAAGTGACTGATTTTAAAACTCAATTTACTATTTTGCTTGTAATCGACTTAAAGACTTGAGGTAGCTCATGACTCTGGATTATAATCTAGTGCTCAGATGATGGGCCTAAATGTCGAAATACTTTCTTTCAAAAACAAAAAGGCAGAATTTTAGAGAATTGAATATTTTGTTTTTCACTTTTTCATCGTTTCTGTGCCCGTGCTGACCTCTATTGAAGCTAACGTAGTCTATTTTCGGGCGTAAAGGAGCAGTGCTCAACTGCATGAATTGAAATGACGAGTTTTTTTTAGAGTAGGCCTATAATTTAATAGTATGCATTGGGATGCTAATTATCGTTTCTGCTGCTTGAGAACAAAGTTGTCTATAAGTTTTTTCATTTTAAGTTTGTTTTCAGACAGTTTCGCAACAAATTTAGAGAAAGCGGATGGACAAATAGGCTAACTGGAGTTTAACCCTTTAGGGTTTACTGGGACATGAGTGGCCAAAATTTTATGCTAATTTAGTGATTGCTTTTGACTTCATCCTGCTTTGTATATGATGAAATATTGCACAGGAATGTGACACTATACTAACATCTTCAAGATTTTATAGATTTGAAGAATCAAGCTGTAATCGTTTTCATTGGGATTAGCCTTAATATTTAACATATGTTATATTTATTATTACAAACATTTCAATGTCTATTTGAAGGAACTATTTTGATAGTTTAGAGAATCGGCTGAATAGAACCGAATTTTAGAAACGTCTACATGGCTATCATAAACTTTCAGTACAACTCAAAACACAAAATTGCAAGAAAAATTGCAATTACATGTTGTGGGACACTGGTGTCCCAGCAAACCTTAAAGGATGCAAAATTATTCCGAGGAAAAGGTATCTGAATTACTGTCAGCAGTGTCAGGGCGATGATTTCACTAAAGTATTGCGATAATCAGATCTCTCTTTTTGAATATAAGAGTAGCATCCACTTTTGGAGGGCATAAATGCACTAACTCCCAGGTTGCGATGTATGTATGCGCGCGCGATAAAAGTGAATATTATTGCTATTATAACCATTAGGCCAGCCTAATTATGTCAATATCAATAATTAATTAGTGATTCTGTGATTATGCTGATAACTGAATTGCGATATATGCAAAATTACCACTGATTGATAGAAAAATCTGCAGCAATTTGATCCTGATAGGGTTAAGGCTGGTTCATACTTCCTCCGCATTGAGAACGGAGAGAGCTGCTGAAAACGCAGACACATCCGTTTTACGGAAACCTTACAAGTCTGCGTAAATTCTTGTAGGATGCGGAGACAATATAATACGGAAGCGTCTCCGTTTTCGCACAAAATGTGGAGACATGTCCGTATTTTGTTGAATTATCCCCGGAGACGTCTTCGTACAATAAACGGAGGAAGTATAAACTGTAGGCTTTAGTCAGTACAATCTATCAGCTCATGAGGCTTATGCGTGTCGATAGCAATGGCATAGTTTAATGAATCATAGCTGTCGATATCATAGAATTAACAATACCATACTTTTATGGTCGATATCTTGCTGTCAGAAATTAATGACTTTCAATCTCAGAACAGGAGTCGCCAGCAAGTGTTCGATTGCTTGGAAAAAGTGAATATAAACGTCACACAATGTAAGCACGGATTTGGGAAAATAGATTCCATGAGTGACGCATCTGGCTGCCTACGCTGCGATCGATGCCAGTGTCGGGTCCTATCTGACGAAATAGCATGTACATGGTTTGTGCAATTTATTGTTAGACATCACTGATGAAAGGAAGTAGCGATCACGTTATAATGACAGAAAGACGTTTTTTGAGACCACGACGTGCAGCTGCAGAATCTGAATTAGTACTTCTGTATGCCGACAATTCCGACGACGAAGCTCCAAATGTAGATGAGGAAGACATCGATTTCATAACATCAGATTTTGATAATGGCTTAGGCGAAACGATCATATGGAAAATCCTGAAGACATCTTGCCCTCCAATCGACCTGCCAGGGAAGTTCATAGAAGTGCAATTTGGGATCCAATCCCGAGTGACTCTTTTCTATTGGTTTTTAAGGGAATATATGGGATTGTAAGGGATCCCATATGATCCCATTCACGACGCAAATAGGATCATATGGGTTTCTTGGGGATTATATGGAATCCCATACAACTGAATCCCCTAGAATCCACGATTCTCATCAAAGGATTCCTTATGTAGAATATGAAAGGGATTAGTCAAAATTAATGCTAATCAATCGAAATCAAACCGGTCTCACAGATCTTTATGGATGACTTGCAAGGTTTTGATTACAGATATCGATTTCGATCATTAACAGTGTGGACCAATCGCTCACATATACAGTGTATAATCGACTACACTGTGAAAATGGACGCGATGGACTCTAGACCTACACGTAGAAAAATATTCAATGATGGCAAGTAGTAACCCCGTACCAAAAACAAGCGCAGTGCGGTGCAGTGATGAGTCATCGATGAGTCATCATGCTGACTCAGCCCCCCCCCTCTGGAAGGAAAGTGAGGGAGTGCGCCAAGGATGTGTTGGGAGGAATGGGTCCGTGAGGAGGAAACTGTTCCCTACCCCCCCCCTTCGGAAGGAAGGAAGGAGGAGTGATGAGGCAAGGGGTGGAATCTCGGATGGATAGAGTGAGAAAAGGCGGGTTTTGGTGCTTTTGGGATGAGAAAGGCTGGAATTCGGCATGAAGGAGGTCTCGGATTGGAAATTGGAGTTCAGATTCGGAATCTACGTGAAATGTTGGATTAGGAAGGATGTTTCCAGCGACATCGGAGAGAAAAATTTCGAGGACTTCACCCCCCTCGGCAGCGATCTTCCAACTTTGGTTCCAAAGATGGTAGAAAGTCGTGCAATAGCTCATTTGAAAGCTGAGAATGAGAAAAATGCAGTGGAAAGCTCAGTTTGGCCCACTTTTCCTGGGTTTAGGAAGGAAAATGGCAGGAAAACGTCAGAGTTGGAAAAGTCAGGTTTTGAAGGTTTTGGGATGAGAAAGTCCATTTTTCGGTATGAAGGAGGTCTCGGGTGGGAAAACGGAGTGCAAATTCGGACGTTTTGGACAATTTTGAGTCTAGGATCTTCTTCCCAACTCAATCGGAGAGAAAAAGTTCTGACCCCCCCCTCCTGTCAAACTTCCAACTTTGGTTCCAGAGATGGTAGAAAGTCGTGCAATAGCTCATTTGAAAGCTGAGAATGAGAAAAATGCAGTGGAAAGCTCAGTTTGAACTAATTTTCTTGGGTTGAGGGAGGAAAATTTCATGAAAACGTCAGAGTTGGAAAAGGCAGGTTTTGGTCGTTTTGAGATGAGAAAGTCCATTTTTCGTCATGAAGGAGACCTCCGATGGGAAAACGGAGACCAGATTCGGAATTTTTGGCCAATTTTGGGTTTGAAAGGATGTTTCCAGCTCAATGGGAGAGAAAACTGTTTGAGGACGTCCCCCCCCCTCCTGCCAAACTTCCAACTTTGGTGTGAGAGATCGTAGAAAGGCATGCAATAGCTCATTTGAAAGCTAAAAGTGAGAAAAATGCAGTGGAAAGCTCAGTTTGGTCCACTTTTCCTGGGTTGAGGGAGGAAAATGGCAGGAAAACGTCAGAGTTGGAAAAGGCAGGTTTTGGAGGTTTTGGGATGAGAAAGTCCATGTTTCGGGCAGAAGGAGACCTCGGATAGGAAAATGGAGTGCAAATTCGGACATTTTGGTCAATTGTGGGTCTAGGAACGTCTTCCCAACTCAATCGGAGAGAAAAAGTGCTGACCCCCCTCCCTCGGCAGCGATCTTCCAACTTTGGTTCCAGAGATCGTAGAAAGTCGTGCAATAGCTCGTTTGAAAGCTGGGAGTGAGACAAATTCAGTGGAAAACATGGCTTGTTCCTACCTGTCTTCGTTTAGAGGTGATACGTTATTGAAAATTTGGGGCATTGGCGAAAAACGACAGAGTTAGAATGTTTATGAAAATCGCTCTAGCGGGTGAAGCAAGCCTCGGACGGGAAAACAGAGACCAGATTTGGAATCAGCGTCAAATTCTGCATCGGCATCGTAAATTTGAAAGCCATCGGAGAGAAAAAATTTTTCATCATTTTTCCGAAAAACGAGTTAGAATTTTTGCGATGGCTGCGTGCTGTAGAGCCAAAATGAAGCATTGGATGGGAAAATGGAGGGCAGATTCGGATTCAGCATCAAAGTTTGCATGGAAATGGTGAATTTCCAGCTCAATCGGAGCACTAGAACCGGAGATAGACGGGTTTTTGTGTTTGGGTGATGGGTATTACGTCATCAGCTGATCGCCACACACTATATAAGTGGAAACTCAGCTTGTGGAAATCAGTTCTCCTCCCGACTGGGTTGGGGTAGGTGAACTCCGGAGCTCTGATGATAGCATTGGAAATCTGAAAAACCGGGTTTCTGTAAGAAACCGACTTAGAAAATTTCATTGCTGAAGTCAGCTAAGGCGTCAGACTTAGAGGTTCGCCAGGAGATGGCCTTCGTCTCCAGGCCATAAAAGACTTCAAAACTTTAAAGGCTTGTAACTTTGCTTCTACAAGTCCGTTTGACTTGATTCAAAAAAGGTTCGGTCGCTATTGACCTGCCCTAAGTGATAAACTACTTATAAAATTTCATAAGTAGTGCTAAAAAGTTGAAAAATTTAAATTCACTAGTTTTGGAGGTTTTCTGGGGTTTTCGACCCTGCTGAAGTCAACTAGAGAATTTTTAATGATGTCTGAGCCAGTCTTCTCATGTTACAAGCAGCTTTTCACTGAAAGCGAACAAGACACGGAGAGTTTTGCTGTAATATTCCATTGACAGGGTGTTCCTTAGGGACGGCGGACGATGCCGTAGTGATAAGTGTGGCAAGGGAGTGTGTCATAGTTTAGACCGAAACCACTGGGGCAACTCATGTCTCATGTTGGGCATTTGACACAGTTCTCAACGTAGCACTTTGAACGCCAATCGGTTGAGTCCTAGCTATCTTGTTATGGGTGGCCTCTAAACATCTGCATTGCAAAACGCTGGTGAATCAAGTTCTCTACGGCTTGCTATCAAGCTGATCAAAGCAACGACTTACCAACCTCCTGTAAATAACTCCACCGATTTTCATGTCTGGCGATCAAGTCATGGACGGTGCAAGTCACGGAGATTTTCGGTGTCATACTTCCTGTGTGTGGGCGTTCTTTCGAGACAGCGGGGAAGTCCGTAGCGATGAGTACTGCACGGGACGTGGGCAATGGTAATCCTTGTGAAACCTCTCTGCGTCATGTTTGCAAGTGGTTGCCTTACGTCTCAACGTTGTACTCTGACCGCCAGGGCGACATTTAGCTATCTGCCACAGGTTACCTCATAAAATCTCCATTGCACTTGTCTCCCGACAGTTGGCCAACCATGCGTGAATAAACCATCAGTTCTTCTTGTCTCTTTCACGGAGACGAAATGATGAATGGAATGAAAATTGAGGCCACCCTTGCGCCACACGCAACACACCACAGATTTCTCTCTTCGCTAGTGAACAAGCAATTGTCAGTGTCGTCAGAAAGTGTATCATGTTTTGCAAAAGCAAAGTTTAGTGAAATAGTTTACCGTTACACACGTTTGTAAAAGTAAAGTTTGATCATTGAAGTTTTATTCGTAAGTCTAGTCAGAAAGTGTAACATGGTTTGTAAAAGTTTTACTGCAGCACAGGTTGATGTATAGTTAGAAAGTTTGATCATGACGTTTATTCGTGAGTGTCGTCAGAAAGTGTATCATGTTGTACAAAAGTTTTACTGCAACACAGGTTGATGGTATAGTTAGAAAGCTTGATCTTTGAAGTTGTATTCGTAAGTCTAGTCAGAAAGTGTATCATGGTTTGCAAAGTTAGTGGAGTCAAATAATTTTACTGTGACACCCGTTTGAGAAAGTAAAGTTTGATCATGACGTTTTATGAAACACAAGTGTCATAAAATGTAAGCGTCAGTGTAGTCAGCTAGTTCTTACCGCGACGCACGTTTGTGAAAATAAAGTTTGATCATTGACGTTGTATGACTGACCGAACTCATCACATCACTAGAAAGTTTTAGAAGGTTTTACTGCACAGCGTAGATTGTCTTGTAACTTACTTTCACAGTGTTAGAAAGTTTTATTGGAGACAGTTGGCAAATGTTCCCTTATTAGAAAATTCAAACTTCATGACTGTTAGATTAGCTTCATCAGGTTTACTAAAAGCAGTTTTCTACTGCAGTGAGACTGCGAGTTTAGAATGTTATATGAAAACAGTGTTCACCACAGCATTAGAAAGTTTAGCACAACACAAGTGTCAAGAAAAAATACTTTATTTGGTCTTTGATTTAACATCATTGAAACCCACTTTACTAATAGCATTGACAATATGGTTTTTTTTATTCAGAAGCAAATGATCACCGTAACCATGAAAGTTGTCCATCCGAAAAATAATCTTCTACAGATGTCGTGTGTAAAACTCAGAAGCATCAGTAACATATTCTTGTCCATAGGAAGGAAATTGAAAATCAACTCTTTCCGCTACTTCACCTTGTGGAAAATGAATGTAATTGACATGTGCAATTAAGTGAGCCTTGATGATACTGTCTTTGAAATAAGATATCAACTCCGTAAATATTTCTCGTGTGTAGTCTAAACATGCCTCCAATTCTGTCTCCTCCTTTTGAAACTCAAGGATGTAATCTTATATTAAGCCTCCGAAGCTCTCTTGATGAAAACGAATCGTGCAATCATCATGTTTCAATGTATTGACTTCAGGTGCCATGCTTGAGTCTATTGCTAAGCAACATTTTTGCCTAACACGATTTCAATAACGCGCTACAAATGTGCGTGCGTACATCGGGAACTCTAGCTCGTCTGTGATTGGACGAGAGGTCTGATCCATTCACCGCTTAGGAAAATCTTATAAAAAGCAGTGCACCAGCTCTGTTCTTCACATTTATCTTTCACAAGGTGAGTGTCGGTGAGTTCCTGCTATCAGGTTGTTTTCATGTAGTCTCTTGCTATCAAGAGATTCGCTTCTGCTCATAAAACATATCATCGCTGTAATACCTCCTTTGCTCGAGCGTTCCTTCGGGACGGCGGGTACTGCCGTAGAGGGATTGTGTTGCACGGGTTGTTCGTCGTTTGTTAGACCGAAACCTCTGAGCCGTTGCTCATGTTGGGCGTTCGACTTCATACTCAACGTGACGCTTTCTCTCGCCAGGTCAGAGTACTTTAGCCATTCGACAAAGGTTAGTCTTTATGATATGGAGTAGAGTGAAATGTAACTCATTAGATGTTACTTCAATGATTGTTCCCATGATAAACGTTGACTAGGCAAATGAAACGATTCTCATCTTTCCTTTTCAGTGATTGAAGTTTTACAATTCATTGCCTGCTAACTGTCCGACATGGAATTCAACAAAGTTGAAAATTATCGCATTGCTGCTGAGATGGAGAAGGCTACCATCGAGCAATGTAAGTATTTGTATCAAGATTGATTCTATTACTAACATCATTAGGGTAGACATCCTCATCAAAATCAAGAGCCCTTCCCTTGTTTTGTTCATGTTTAAACCGAATCCAAATTTTACCTCTGCTCATCTTTGCCGTCATTCTTTTTCAGTGCATGAATGCATTCGTAATGGGGAACCCGTCCCCCAAGGAGCAATCGGGCAAACTTACGAGCGGCTCGGAAAGTGTAAGTATCCTCACCTATGAGAGTTGGAATGTCATGTTTTAGCACTTCTGTATCCGTATAGCTTGCTCTCTATCATTATTATCTCCGCAACCTCTAATCTAATCTCTCTTTTCTCTCTACAGATATGGCGAAGAAGAAGAAGTGGGAGGAAGCCGTGAGGCGGAGATTCGAAGCTGAATTTCCGGCCCTACCTTCCCACTAATCTACCTCCGCCCAAGGTGCGACCCCCTTTCTCGGGCATCGTCATCGCACCACCTCCACCACCAGCTCCGCTCCCTGCGCCAGTCCCTGCACCTTGTCACCACATCCCTCCGACAGCGAAGCCCAGGACCCTTCCACCCTCGGCTCGCGTCCCTCTCCTGCCTCCTCCGCGTCCATCCTTGCTCCCGGAGATTAATTCATTAGATGGTAAGTAATCATGATTGGGAAAAGGGGGATAAGTCTTCAAACTTAAAATGTTGATCATGTTACTAATCTCTTTTTCTCAACAGATTTGGCGGCCTACCTCCTGAACGGCGACGTTCCCTCCCGTCCTATCATCATCCCAACTTCGCCACCACCACCACCTGCAGCGGCCGACCTCCGTCTCCTTTCCATCAAGTCGGTGGAGAGACAGTTGGAGGAACAGGAGTTAGAGATAGTCGGAGAGGAGAGGGAGATGGAATATCGAAGAGAAGGAGGACTTTCGATGCCAGCAGTGTGAAAGGGTCTTCGCCTCAGCCTACAATCTCAGCCGTCACACCGCTGGCCATGCCTGCAGGGGAGGAAAGCACCGACCGATCCCTCAACGGCCCAAGTGTGAAGGTTGTGGACGCACGTTCTACAACAGCATCAACTTCCGAGTCCACATCGAAGGCGGTTCCTGTGGCAGTGTGAGGCAACCACCAACGTCATCAGGTAGGAAGCATCCTTCATCGCACGTCGGCTTTTCCTGCTCTTCGTGTCGGAAGACCTTTCCTACAGAGTTTGTTCTTTCTTCGCACACACTCTGTCACACTCATCCCACTGAGCTTTACACTGACAACAACGTCACTCTAAGGCTGAGCAAGTTTTCCCTTGAGAGGCTCGTTCGCGATTATGAGTTAGAAAGCTGTGAAGCTGTGCAAGACATTCATCCTTTCTTGATGAATAATATAGGCTTAATTCATCAAATGTTGGCGAGTTTATATAGATTTTTACTTAAGGGCATGTTCTATCTCACTGCTCGTTTCAATAAGGTAGACAGTAGCACGGGAGAATTAGAGTCCACTCTAACCATTAGGATAGCCTCCTGTGCTGCTGATCTCATAGGTGATGTAAACGAGTGGATAGAGATACATGCGACCTATCTCGTCAGCAACTTAAATAAATTTAATGAAAGAGACGGTCGTCTGGTCTTTGATGGGATAGAGAAAGTAGACATCAAAATCAATCTTTTAGAAAATTTACAAGGGAGCGGTTGTTTCACCCTCCCCAAAGCACTGGCTGACAAAAAGGCTGTCGTCAATGTAGAGTGTCAGTCCCAGTGTTTCAAGTATGCCGTCCTCTCCATTCTTCACTATAATGATATAGTTAGGAATCGTCAAAGACTCACCAAGTATTGTGAATGGGAGGATGAGCTTAAGTTTGATGGGTTAGATGTCAACACATTAGATTTTAAAGGCATCGCCCAATTTGAAAAATTGAATAATATTAAGATTGTCGTCCATCTCTGGGAAGAAGGTCTGAAGGGCGTTAGGTATAATAATCGCCAAAGTAACTTCGACCGGGTTGTCAATCTTCTCCTAGTGTATAGCGACAACCACCCAGAATGGCATTATTGCGGCATTCCCAAAATTTCTAGATTGTATCGCCACTAGCAAAGTTATGATAACAAACATTATTACTGTGATCGCTGCACACGGCGCTTTAGGTCAAAACCATATTTTGAAGAGAATTATGAGTGGTGCTCTCGGGGTAAACTTCAAATGGAAGTCATGCCCAAAGATAAATTTTATAGGTATAAGGAAAACGGCAATGAGGTCAGTCCCATATGTACCATCTATGCGGACATTGAATGTTATATTGAACAAGAAGACCCAAGTCATGAGCCAGCAGCCATTGCCTGCTATGACGTTTGGCATCCATATTATAGGAATCAAAATAAGATGCATGTGTGGCAAGGCGAGGAGTGCGTTGAAAACTTCCTCAACTTTTTAGATAGGAAAGCCCGTTTTCATCAACGGTATGGAACGGAGCTGACTAGGAAACCCATGTGCTTCACAGAAGCCGATAAAATCAAGTTTGATAGGACCACGGAATGTCCCCGCTGCTGTTCATCCTTTGATGATCAGCAACATAAGAAAGTGAGGGACCATTGCCATCTCAGTGGTAAATTTAGGTCTGCCTTATGCAGTAAATGCAATATGAAACTTAGGCTCAAACGGCGAACGCTCCCCGTCATCTTTCATAACTTTAAATGTTATGATGCTCACATCATCATTCGCCATGGATTCGGTAAAATGAAATCCTGGTCATCCAAAGTGATTGCACAAAGTAAGGAAAAATTTATGTGCATCACTGCTAAAGTCCAAGTCGATAAGACGAAGGAGGGGAAGCCTGTCTTCTATGACATGAAGTTTCTAGACAGTTTCCAGTGTATGTCTTCTTCCTTAGCCGCGTTGGCTAATAATTTAGAAACACTTCCCCTCACTCAACATTTAAGGAAAGACTATCCCAACATAAGTGACAGTCTGATACGACGGAAAGGGGTTTTTCCTTATAGTCATTTTAGTTCAATGGATACATTGAAAGAAACATCCCTTCCGTCCATCGATAAATTTAAAAATGATTTGACGGGTGAGGACTGTTCGCTGGATGATTATAGGCATGCAGAGCAAGCATGGTTAGAATTTAGGTGTCGCACTTTTGGTGACTACATGCTTGCCTACTTAAAATTAGACGTCTATCTGTTGGCTGACGTGTTTGAGACTTTTAGGAAAGTCACATTAGAACAGGACGCCTTAGACCCAGTCCATTTTGTTAGTCTGCCGGTTCTGTCATATCAGTCAGCCTTCAAGATGACGAAAGAGAGCATTCATTTACTGCAAGATGCAGAAATGTATACGTTATTTGAACGTGGTATTAGGGGTGACTTAACATTTGTCAACGAACATGTTGTCAACAGCACCTAAGACATAGGATCAACAATTTTTGACAATTTCCTGTAAAATTATTAAAATTGCATCATAGGGACGACCTTTACATGACCTTTATTCAAAAGTACTTTCGAAATTTTATCAAATCAGTGAAATTCTTCAGAAATTTTGTCCATGAATGAATTGCTATTGCTTGGAATCACTCATTACGTATAGAATAACTTATTTGACTATAAATAACTTTATGCTTATCACGGTTTACCAATTCAAATTTGAAAATAAGCTGCATATACTACTTACAATGGTATTGAAAGTACTTTATAGAGTAATATTAGTTTTTACATCTTTTTTATTACTGTTATGTATTGAAAATATATTCACATGTATATGTTATGTATTTTCTACATGTAGGCAATGTATTTTCTACATGTAGGCATGTACATGTACTATTTGAACATAAATATATGGAATACTGTTTTCAAAATTTGTAGAAAAAATGCGTTCTAAACACTATAAAAGATTTATTTTTGACAATGTTCACATACACGCATGTTCAAGCAATGTTTTTGGCATACATAATCATTGCAGATGCTACATGGCCCATATTTGGCCATCTTGTTCTTTTCTGTTCTGTGACCGGAAGAGCGTCCACTTTGCAGATCCTGCAGACACATAACGCACCTTCCTCGTGCAGTCGATGAATGTGCTGTTGGTGATGCACGAATCAGACTTTCACCGCTTACCATGGCCAGCGCCTTCAGGGTATCGCCATTCAATCCGATGGGGTTGGTCAGCCGTTCTTGAATGCGAGGTTGCATTAGTTGTGCAGCTAAGGCTAGCCGCATCTGCCTACGATCAATATGTGCTCCTTGATTGAGCCCCAGTATCGTAAATCCATTGATTTTCGAAATGGCGATCATGAAATATAAGACTGCCGTCGGCCAACGTTTGAGGGAAGGTTTTCCAATACATGTCTCTACCATAGAATCCACGACATCAACACCACCTTTCGTAGAATTATAGTATAAAACAATTTCTGGCTTCTTGGAGTTCGAATCAACTTTCGGCGTGTCATGTTTCGTTGATAATGCGAGTACAATCTTTCTGGGCTTCGGACAGTGTGAAACCAACATGATGTTTTCGTGAAATGCAAATATTGAGCTGCCCGGTTCGCGAGTTGACTGTTCTTTCATTTCTGCTGGAATGAACCTTCTGTTTTTGTTCAATGTCCCAACACATGTCAGCCTCTCCGCTGATAACTCTTCGACAAGAGGTACTGAGGTGTAAAATCTATCCATAGTCACATTTCGACCGGTTCCTTTTACCTCGTTTATCAGGAAATGCACTGTCTCTGAAACCCCGTCAAGCTGTACTCCAATTTGCGATTCTTGCGGTGATGCAGGCCTCCCAGAGTAGGGCCAGACTTTCCAAAAGTAGCGGTGGTTCGCATCAGCGACTGTTCGGAATAGTATTCCATATCTTCCTGGCTTGCTGGGGAGGTACATTTTGAAGGGACAGCGTCCTCTAAACTTCAAGAGACTCTCGTCAATCGTAACACACTCTGATGGTGAGAAGTGAAGTCGAAGATTGTTCTCAAACTTATCGAAGAGCTCACGAATCAAGCAAAACTTGTCCCTTTTTCTTCTTTCTTCTCTGGTATCTGGGTCGTCAAATGTGATGTACCTCAATATTGAGCCATAACGGGCTCCTCCCATGGCAGCCTTGAATGCAGGTGGTCCAAGCTTGGAGTCGTAAATTTGTTTCAAAGTCAGGTCAGTGAAGAAAGATCTCAAAACACATATGCCTATAAAACCACGCATTTCAGTTAGTGTCACAGGTTGATAGCGATGTGCATGTTTTTTGAAAGTTGTCTCCGCTATTTTCTCTGCCTTCGTTCGTCTCACGTGTTCCAGCTTTTTGTTTGTTCGCTCAGTAATTTCATTGATGATGTCATCCGTTAGAAACAGTTGAAATGCTTCCAGCTCAGTCTCAACATTTCTTGCGTCGCCAAGAACCCCAACAGCTTCGGTCAAGATATTCTCGGGTCTTCTCCTCCGTCGCGTCGTGTCTGGATTGCTGGTAGTCCAACGGATTGTGATGTTATTATGCTTGACCTCATAAGGTCCAACGTCAGATGGTGTATAAGCGTCACTGAAATTAGCCATCGTCAAGACTTTCTCTGATTGTGTTAGACGATTGAGACTCTCTCTAGTCGGATGCTGCGGCTCAATATCGATTTCTTCTTCTTCAATTGCTTGATAGATAATATCTTCTTCCAATTCGTCACTTTCATCTTCTGAGTCTGTGTCTTCGATCAATTTGGCAATTTGAGATGCAGTCAATCTTGTGAAGCGTCGAGTCATGTCTCTGAATGAATGATAAATGTGGAAAGGCAGTGTGGATAGTCTACTGTAGGTCAACGCAATTACGCAATTGTTTCACTCTTTTTTCAGACACAGGGAAGCCAGCTCGGAAGAACTGTGATAGGAGGAATATCTATTGTTTCTTGGTGCGCGCGGATTTCGTGATCAGCAAGCAAAATTACGTCAGAGTGTAACAATACAGGTTTTGGCCGTCATCCTAATTTAGGATGTCCAAATGAAAACGAAGCATTGTAGGACATTTCAGATTTCCCTTTTCAACTTACATAATCAGTTGACCGAATAGTCTACAGAATCCTTGTCTGCCTTGGCAGTAGAGGCAATAGGTCTGCGTATCACGTTCAATCGCCTTCCCACTGCATCCTTTCATCACTTACAAACACGCTGAAGGCGCTATTGCGTGACTAATTTGACTGCATTGGAATCGGTAACAGATATCTTCATAATCAGCTCTAACCAAATTTTATCAACTTGAGTTGTATTCAACAATGAAAAACATTTGTTTGAATCAAATATGCTTCAATACTGATCACCAGTACACTTAAATTCATAAACCACCGATGAGACAAGAGACCTCGGGGTAGGACACCAGTACACTTAAATTCATAAACCACCAATGAGACAAGAGACCTCGGGGTAGGAGACTTCAGAGGAAAAAACTCTCGCAGTCTGGTGCTACGAAAAGAAAAGGCACAATGTGGTCTTATTTTCACAGGTATCATGTATTGCAAGCGTGTTAAAAGGCTGATACCTGTGAAAATAAGACCACATTGTGCTTTTTCTTTTCGTAGCACCATACTGCGAGAGTTTTTTCCTCTGAAGTCTCCTACCCCGAGGTCTCTTGTCTCATCGGTGGTTTATGAATTTAAGTGTACTGGTGATCAGTATACCACATACATCGGTGAGACAACACGACATCTAGGTAGAAGATTTCATGAACATGTGTCAAGACCTGGTCCACTTTTCGACCATTTGCTGGAATGCAATACCTGCAGCAGACGTGACATCATGAACAATGTTTCTATCATTTACAAAACTCATTTTGTTCGTATTTCCGAGGACCTCTTCATAATGAAGAGGTCCCCAATTTTAAAAAGTCAACTTTCTCATTCAGGCTCTTCATTTTATCTTTCTGTTTTCTGATGTCTCTTCTTTTTTTTGCCTTTAGTAGTTATATCATTTCTTTGGTATTTTGAACATAGTCTTTGCTGACCATAGATTTACCTAGGTTTTATAGAACTCTATAGCTTGATCATTTTGAATATCTTTTGTAGAAATTTATGTGCATGTACCCTTCAGTTAGATTGTTTCCCTGATGACGGTAGGATGTTCCTACAGAAAGGCCTTGGTTTACATTCAAAATTATTTAAGTACAATTTTCGATGAAAAGTGGTCATTTTGCTATTTTATTTGCTACAAAAAGTTGTTGATTGTAAGTAAGAAATAAAGTTATCACCATGTCGCTGCTTGTAAGATAGGTGAAATATAAATGAAGTTAGAATCACTTCACTGTCTGGAAAGTTAGAAATATAGTTATACCCATGTCGCTGTTTGTAAGATAGGTGAAATATAAATGAAGCTAGAATCCCTTCACTGTTTGTAAAGTTAGAAATAAAGTTGATGATTGTAAAGTTAGAAATAAAGTTATCACCATATCACTGTTTGTAAGATAGGTGAAATATAAATGAAGTCATAACCATGTTAGAGTTTTTAAGTTAACATCCTCACCAATGTATGTGACATCATGAAAATTTCTTCGGCTTAGGAAACATCAACCACTTTGCTGGCTCATGTCTATAAATAGCTCTGACTCATGAGGTGGTAAGGCTCCAGTCATACAAATCTAATCAGTCTTGTTCAACCTTTTCACCGACACGTGTGTGGGCGTGTCATTCAACACCGATGGCGCCTCACGTCAGACAGCGTGACCTTTTCTCCGACATGTGTGTGTGTGGGCGTTATTTATGAGACAAAGCGATGGCGCCTCACGTCAGACAGCGTGACCTTTTCACCGACAAGTGTATGGATATCATTTCATGTCTATAAATAGCACTGACTCATCATAAAAAGATGAACCTTGTTGATGACCTTTTCACCGACAAGTGTGTGTGTGTGGGTATCATTTCATGTCTATAAATAGCGCTGACTCATCATAAAGTGATGAACCTTCTTGATGACCTTTTCACCGACACGTGTGTAGGTGATAGTTCATTGCGATGACTCATTCAAAACACATCATGTGATTAACACGATTCTATTAACTGTGACTCATACAGATAACGCATTAAAGATTTAACAATGTCAGCTACTTTACTGATATCACGTAAACCAGTCATGATACAATGTCCGTTGTGAAACACTGCAATATGTACAGGATGCCACTTCCGAATCAGAGCAGCAGGAAAGAGTTCAGTTTCATAAAATATACAATGATTATTGGCTTTAATGTTGGCTAGATTCACTAATATCTTCAATTGAACAGACACTACTATATTCTTCAATGTCAGGGGACTGAGGCGTAGATGAGGCATGAGTGTTCGCATTTTCTTGACGACTTCGTAACACATGGACTGCATCACGAAATGAGAAAGGTTTCCTAGGACTTGGATTTTGCCGCAGCGAAAGATTTGAAGATTTCGACTGTTGCTCATGCGAATGACCAACATTTGCGGACGACCGCGATGATAGACTGAATCGGGAAGATGGGTATGCAACTGTTCTAAATCGATGTCTCTTCTGAGATTCATTTCGCGCATGGCGTTGATGATGCGGATGGGGAGCATGACTCACAAATGACATGAGGGTTGAGTGAACTTCCCTTTTATACTTTCCCATGAGTGTTTTGGAATCATGATGTAGCAGTGATCATTATGTAGAATCATCTCTTGAATGCGAATAAATACAATGTCGTCACCTACGTTAATGACACGGCAAGAGTTGGATAGGATTGCTCGATGCAACCTTCGTAGATGAAAGCGTTCTAGAGTTGTCTGAAGTTGACGTTTCGTATCATGAAGTGTAACACACGGATTTTTCCATGATACATGGAGCCATGCTGATAATTTACACATGATTAAAACCTGAGTGAAGAAGGGTATGCCTAAGAAAGAAGGAGAGAGAGTCATGCTCATGTGTGGCATGGTGAGTGTACATTTTCTTTCTTGATACGGTGGCGGTCAGGCCGTGGTCTCATAAAGACCGATGGTGCGTTCTCAGTGTGTGGAGAGTGTTACTGTAGTTGATCATCATCAACATGGACATCATTTTTAAAGGCGATGGAGACAAGATAGGGATTCAACGCAAACAACCTTCCGTCCCTGCGCGGACCCATGTAGATGGTCTGAATTTTAATGTCGAAGGAGTAGAATCCTTTTCCCAAAATGGGGAGTGGTTTGCAATTGTGTAAGTCAAATTCGCTGCCCTCCTTTTCATGGATGATGAAACAGTGTCTATCCATATGCACATACATGTATCGTCTTTCCATGATGGGAACTTGTGTCCGCTTCCCATTGTGTCGAACAATTTCTTTGGGAATGGTGAGATTTTCTTTCAGGAATGTTTCAAGAGTATTGAATTGTAACCGTGTCCAATAGTCTAACGGCACACATATGGCCAGTCCATACTTTGTTGACATAACCTTTAGATAATCTATCCGATGACTTGGAGTTTTTAAGGTTACGGCTTCTCCATGATGAGTTATCTTTTGATTGAAAGCATTTTTACCCGATGCTAAAGTAAGGGAGTTCAGTGTACCCAGTGCGAGAGCAGAGGAGTTGATGGCTCCGAGCAACTGCATGGTTAGCGCAAGGACGGAAATGATTGCCATGAGCTCAGTTGTCCGTTTTATAAGCAGACCTAGCTCCAATCACATACGTTTCCCTTTTCTCGTTTTCCCTGTCTTTGTTATGTGACAAAGAGTTATCGCACATAAACTTTTGACGGCGTGGGTGGAAACCTTCCCTCTTACAAAGTCGTTCTAGTCCTCACAAAGACTTGAGTGACACGCCCCTTCTAGGGAACAACGACGCATTCATTTATCTAACAAAGAGCCTGATAGTAATGCACAAAGCGCAATGACTCGTGTTGTGACACGCCCCTTTTCTCGAACAAAGACGCATTCATTTATCTAACAAAGCGCAATGACTCATGTTGCTCTATACACCATTACAAAATACTCAGTGAAAAGAAATCTTTATTGCATCTACACAATGTGTCGAGCATCAAACAAAGTCGTGGAATGTAAACACACTCAGCTGAATCATGATATGTTTAACAACGTATGCATTTCATTCCAGCGTCTCTTCTATTGGTGAGGTCGAGCCGCCGCAGTTCTATGAGGAAATCATCATCATTTCCGACGATGAAGAGGACAGTAGTGATACAATCAGGGCTGCCTTCCTGAGTGTGTCTGGAAAGGACGTCATGATAGACCGGTGTATTGAGACTCTCCGGAGCTGGCTAGACCTTTTCTCTGCATCTTGTCAGCCCCGCAATCAAGAAGAGTTTGACTTAGTAGACGTCATGTACCGTCTTATTACAAAACGTATTACTTTTATTTCTTTTCAATAAATGTGTATCATGACAGTGTTGTTTTTCCTTCATATAAACTGCATGGCTTCGAAAGGATCATCGAGTAAGCATAGTATCGATTGGGAGCTATTGTTAGAATAAGATATCTTATCATCTAGACACTTAACACAGTTACTAGAAATCATTCAACATATGAAACATGATTTTAGGTGAAGCAACGTTATCTGAGAATGAGCCATCAGTTCTGCTTGTCACTCTTACACCACACGTATACAAAATCATTTTCTATCTTCTCTAATGGTGTCATCCTTTTTGATGGAAAAGTAGACCGATAATAAATGTGTTAACTAATCCAATATCTAAACTCCTCCATTTATTTCCATTTCAAGATAAATACATTGCAAAACAAAGACATGTAGTATGTAGGTTTATTTTTCACTCAAAGTTGAGAGGGATCACTTTTAAATTTTGATAGATTGTGAAATGTTTTGGGCGCTTGGGAGCGTCGGGTACTTTCCTCACACGCGTCGTTTTTGGCGTAAATTCATCATCAGTCCACACAACTTTTTCAGTGACTTTCTTGCGGGACTCCTCCTCTTGCTCACACTTGTCTTCATCCCACTCGTCAATGACTTCAAATAGTTTGTTAAAGATCTCTAAGGCGGGAGATGTACCTTCCATCATGAGAAAGATGAGAATGAGAAGTGCTGCAATCGTTTCACTTATATAGTTATTTAACAATGAATTCCTCAACAACCAATCAGAATGATTCTAATTCAGATGAAGATTCTTTTTTTCACTTTATCAACCTGTGTGGTAGTAAAACTTTTGTACAACATGATAAAGTTTCTGACTAGACTTACGAATAAACGTCATGATCAAACTTTCTAACTATACATCAACCTGTGCGGCAGTAAAACCTTTTCGATAAAACTTTCTAGTGCTGTGATGAGTTCGGTCAGTCATACAACGTCAATGTTCAAACTTTACTTTCACAAACGTGCGTCGCGGTAAAAACTAGTTGACTACACTGACGCTTACATTTTATGACACTTGTGTTTCATAAAACATCATGATCAAACTTTTCTAACTGTACATCAACCTGTGTAGCAGTAAAAACTTTTGTACAACTTGATACACTTTCTGACGACGTTCACAAGAGCTTGTTCACTAAAGAGAGAAGTCTGTGATGTGTTGCGTGTGGCGCATGAATGTCCTCCCATTTCATTCCATTCATCATTTTTCTTCCCCTCTGCATTCCATATCCGAAGATATGTGGCGGGCTTGGGAACGCTTTAGCTGCATTAGAAGGTAGCCCTTAAGAGGGCTCATGGGGCGTTCCCGACGAAGGGTGATGAAAGAATGTGTTGCATGTATGAAAGTTGATCTTATGTTTTTAAAAAGACTACCGTCTAACTTGGGTGGGACTGGCCGATCCTGCTGAGAGAGACTCTTAGTCTCTCTATGTCAGCGGCATCAACCTCCTCTACTACGACCCGACTGTCAGAGGGTGGTATATAGCCCCACTCTGTTCAATCGGTATCACCATCAACAGCCGATTAACCAATTCGAGCAAGATTGTTATAAATCCTTTCTCGCTCTTCAGCCCGCTGAAACTCTTGAAATAGATTTCTCGGCTTCAACCGAGGCTTGTCAGGAGAGATGACCAGAGTGTTCGGCGTCTGCTTGATTGAAATGAAATTAAATGAGAGTCGGCGGTTTATATACCCAGCGAGCACAAAGCCATGATAAAGACCTTCCTTATTTGGCCATGCTTTTAACTTGACAACAGCAGTTTTACCATGTATGGGCATCGGCAGTCGCCGTGCTTTCTGTTACCATCTCCCAACACAAACACGGATTCCCCTATGACGCGAAAAGTTTTGACGTCAATGCCTGCAGTAACCGTCTCATTTTTACCAAGTTACAATGACAAACGATAGACGTTGCCAACCCTGAGTTACTGAGGCTAGACGAAGAATGCCTGATAGCAAGCCAGCAACCGTTTGGGTGTTAAGTTCTTGAATCCGTTACAGGCATTACTCAGAGGGGATCTTATCCCAGCTCCAAGGCCTCGACCCACAAATCCAACCTCGGGCGGACAGAGCGTGTGTCATGTCACTCTGTTGGTATCCGGCCCCGATTTTGACATAAAAATCGGTGGAGTTATTTACAAGAGGAAACATCCCAAGTCGTTGCTTTGATCAGCTTGATAGCAAGCCGTAGAGAACTTGATTCACCAGCGTTTTGCAATGGAGATGTTTAGAGGCCACCCATGACAAGATAGCTAAGACTCAACCGATTGGCGTTCAAAGTGCTACGTTGAGAACTGTGTCAAATGCCCAACATGAGACATGAGTTGCCCTAGCGGTTTCGGTCTTAACTATGACACACTCCCTTGCCACACTTATCACTACGGCATCGTCCGCCGTCCCTAAGGAACACCCTGTCAATTGAATATTACAGCAAAACTCTCCGTGTCTTGCTCGCTTTCAGTGAAAAGCTGCTTGTAACATGAGAGGACTGGCTCAGACATCATTAAAAATCCTCTAGTTGACTTCAGCAGGGTCGAAAACCCCAGAAAACCTCCAAAACTAGTGAATTTAAATTTTTCAATTTTTTAGTACTACCCGAGTGACTCTTTTCTATGGGTTTTTAAGGGAATATATGGGATTGTAAGGGATCCCATATGATCCCATTCACGATGCAAATAGGATCATATGGGTTTCTTGGGGATTATATGGAATCCCTTACAATCCCATACAACTGAATCCCCTAGAATCCACGATTCTCATCAAAGGATTCCTTATGTAGAATATGAAAGGGATTAATCAAAATTAATGCTAATCAATCAAAATCAAACCGGTCTCACAGATCTTTATGGATGACTTGCAAGGTTTTGATTACATACATCGATTTCGATCATTAACAGTGTGGGCCAATCGCTCACATATACAGTGTATTATCGACTACACTGTGAAAATGGACACGATGGACTCTAGACCTGCACGTAGAAAAAGATTCAATGATGGCATACAGACTTTATCCTGTGGGCCCAGAAAACTTCAGACAATTATCTATGGGCCTGCTGTTTTAGGACCTTCACATAGGCCATTATCATTCCTAGTGTAAAAATTTTGGTTTTTCACTGGTTGTCTGGAAAACCAAATGATTTGTTTTGGTTTCCTAGAAAACTAATCCCGCAATGATTTGCTGGAATAACTTTAAAATGTAATTATTTAATTTACTATCCTTTGGTACATGTATTGATTCGAATCCTACTTATCTGGCAAGAATCCTATATGTTTCCTACCATAACCTGTGAAACCCACCATTTCCTAGTAAAATCCCGGCAGGTTTTGTAGGGACATCAGTAATAGCTCTATTCTTGATAGGATCTCAATAGGACACACCAGAGAAATATAATTGACCAGAACAGGATCCTAATAGCAAACTTCAGAGAAGTAATTTCTCACGTTTTAATATATCGTCAGTGATGCCGTGATGATTCATTCACAAGGCTTCAACCGACCTCGAGTTCGCCAGACGACGGATATCTATGACGTTATTATTTAAGAACGTCGATATCGAAAAACGTTAGTATTTTGAATACAATCAATCGACATCGTCATTCATTTGTTGGTGAACTTCGAAGACGGTGAGTTAGTGTGCAATGAAAGAGTGAATGATGTAGAAAAATTGTATTTCCAGTTTGTTTATAGGACCAAAATGTCTGTTGTCCTTATCTTTTCATTGTAATTTCTTGAACCGGTTCTTGGGGGTAGCACGAAACAGCTATCTGTTGTCATTAACAAGGGACTGGCGATTATCCGTCAGCATTTTAAAAATTATTGTGACTCGATCCGCAATAATAGCGGAATTAATTGCTTTTGGAGTGTCTGTTCAAGCATCGAATTCCTCAAAAAGATTTTTTCAGTAAGAAATTTATGTGCATTGGTTACGACAAAAAGTTTTCTTTCAAACATTAGATATAGTGGTTTTTACTTTCACGAAAGATTCGTTCAAAGCTGCTATTAAGTTTATTACATAAGAAGCGTATATCACTTTTGGAGGATTTGTCTTCAGACAGTATAAGGGAATCCCTATGGGTGGCAATTGACATGGCCCTCTTCTTTTTTCACTGCGAGTACAAATTTATGACTAATTTAATTCGCGGTGATAAAATTGGACTTGCAAGGCTCCTCTCGAATACTTCTAGGTATATTGATGATTTTTGTATAGTTAACTACAAATTCTTCGATAAGTTAATACCCCAGATTTACCTCATTGACTTGGAAGCCAACCGATGTGGTAATAACAATAAAATTATTGACTTCTTAGACGTTAAAATTACCGTGTGTGATTCTGGTGTAACCACTTCGGTATACCACAAAATTGACGATCTTGATTTTAACGTAACTCTTCTTTTTTTCCCCGGAAAATACCATGCCTCACAAAATAGACATTAAAGTTTTCTGCAGCCAGATACTCAGGTACGCTCGTATCTGCTCACAACTCAAAGACTTTGAGGAGAAAACGTCAAAGACGTTCACTTTGCTCGTTTATAGACGTTATAATAAAAGTGAACTTCGCTTGAATGCGGAGAAAGCTTTACACAAGCGCCACCATCTTTTAAGTAAATTTGGCTTACTTTCTGCTCGTCAATTGATTAACTCTTGTTTTTCATAAACTGGGTTGATTTTTCGCATTTTTAATTTGAATTTCTTTGAATTTTAGGTTGATGTAATTTTCCTTCTTACCAGATATTCTGTAAATATTTATCTTCTTGCTTAATGTTTTCTTTTTTAATAACAATTTAGTTAACTGTTGGCCAGAGGCTGCGCTCCTCAGCGCAGGGCCCAGCTAGGATGACTCTGAACGCTACAAAAGGTATAGGCCGAAAGCGTGAATCTTATCCTGGTCCTTTTGCTGACGACCTCGTATGCCAATCTCAATCTTTCTTAACTTAACATGTTTATTACTGCTCGGAGTAAACGTTAACTAGTACTCTTAAGGACTACAATTACAATTTCAATTCTTTTCTCTCTCTTACATTCTTTATTCAATTTGCTGAGAAAATTTGCTCAAGATTGTACTTCCATTCCTTAGAGTAAGTCTTATTTTCTCTCTTACATTCTTTATTTTATCTGCCGTTTATTTCAGAATTATCATACCGCCTCTGTTCATCCACATGTCTAGAATAATTATTCCTAGCCTCTGATTTGTTGAGTCAGATTCACCCATCATTGTAGCGTGTACGTAACTTTCTTCGTCTGTAGGTTATTGCCAATGTCATTCAGAGGTC
The DNA here is from genome assembly GCA_907163375.1 of Prostheceraeus crozeri. Taxonomy (NCBI): domain Eukaryota; kingdom Metazoa; phylum Platyhelminthes; order Polycladida; family Euryleptidae; genus Prostheceraeus; species Prostheceraeus crozeri. The sequence goes on from CAJQUW010005452.1 coordinate 40,246, forward strand.
AATGATAGGGATAACTTTGCATTTTGGATTTGTGACATGTTTTCGTCCGACTGCACACTTCCGGTTCCAAGCACTATCCAGGTAATTTTGGCCGTAACATTTAATAGATTCTCGCTTGATTTTCAGTCATAGGACTTCAAGTGAATTTGCAGGTCAGTTGCCTTCGTATAGCAATACTATTTCTTTAACTGTAATTTAAACAATTTTACATCGAGTGTTGATACTCAACGATTGACGATTGAATCTTAGATAATCCCTGTCTAAGATTAATAAAAACCTTTCAGTAAAATTTCAATAACTGGATGTTCGAGATTGCTTTGTAATCATCGTTATGACAAATTTGGCTAACCGCATCGTGTACTTATCAAATGAATTTTTCGGATAATCAATAATCAGGCTTAGATTTGTTCTCTATTCCTATCAGTGAAACGCATTCGTACAAAGAGTCCCTTAAAAACATTATTTCTACCGACTCATCACAGTAACGCGCTTTGTATGTTTAGCGTATAAGCGAAAATGCTATTCCGCGCAGACGATTTGCCCATAGGCCCAAGGAGAAAGCAATCTAGGATCTTGTAGGCCTACTTTGATTTTGAATAATTTTGGAAGGTTAAATATCAGCCTCATCAGCAGTTTAGTGACTTGCTACTGGTGAGAAACTGGTCTGATTTATCTGTTTCTTCCGCATCCTTTATATCGTCGTTAAATACCGTCGACTCTCCGCATCTTTGATCTCAGTAGTAATTTCTTGCATTCGACTAATGGACTATTATCGTAAATATCATATTTAATTTTCTAAATACATGTACATCGTAAACCGACCGCATAGAAATAATTGGGAACGTTTGGCCCCATAGAAACCCTCAAACATTCTCTTAAAACTCAAATTGATTTGATCATGTTATAAATAGATTGCCAATAATGTGTAATCATGATATCTTCACTACGGGCAATGTATTCATTTTCAAATATCAAGGTTTGCTGATATGTGAGATATCTCGGTTGAACTAGAATAACAGCTTTTGGCACATAGAAAAGGCTCCAGTCAAAGAGTTACATTCTCCATGGACGCCTAGATATTTGCATAATATCTATATGCATGAATATCTAGGCGTCTATGCATTCTCCTATGTCTATGACTTATTTGAATCTTGCAAGATGTCTGACAAATCACATCAAATTGTCTCTGAAATTGACACTTTTCTTGCAATATGGAAGCTTAGAAGAAGTGAAGGAAGGATTTAGGGTAAGACATTATTCAGAGTAGCATAATAATAAGTATTCAATTCTACAAATAAGCAAAGTAGGAAATTTTGCATTGGCTTTTAGAATTTTGGTGTACGAATTTTTATCGGTATAATCAAATACTTGTTTGAATTGGTAATAGTATACAATAAACTGCAAAGGTTTTCCCCAATTAAAGTTACTATCAATGCTGACACATAGACTCACACCGACCTATACTGTACTGGGTCTATAGAAATCAAGACATATCACATTAATAGATAGATAATTTCCAGGCTTGCAAGATTCATGTTGTAATTTCAAAATACATCACGATTACAGCCTATTCAATCATGAATAATCATTCTTGTTTCAAAAAAATTACATGCTATTGGATTTCAGCGACAGTAAAGTATTTCGACAGAATTTCGTTGTAAAAGATGGTTAATCTCCTTTGGTATGCTGTTTCTGAGTTTTGATTTCCCTCTAGTCCAGTAACCGTTCTAAATCGATGTGATTACCTGCTATCAATTATGCGTGACTCACGCATATGTCATTTTCAAATCAGGCAATCAGCATATTTCAGAAAGTCAGAATTTTAGTTGTTATGCTCAATGAAAAATATTCTATGGGAAAGATGACAACAGATTTCTGTTTCCTAACCATTTAAACTAATCTTATACTAATCTTATAATCCTTAATAGTAATCTTTTGATAACTTTTAAGATGTATTTTTCAATTTACTATGCATAGAAAAGCACAGGAATAAAATAGGTATGCGTAGCATCCTACGCTCATTTTTTCAATGGCTTTTGATTTCATTCTGATCTCCACAGAAGGAATAGAAGCATTAAATAGCTTTAACATGAAATGTCGATAGAATTAGCTAAATGAGTAACTATCAACTTGCATACAGTTTGATAATAATTTTGTTCAACTGTGTTATGAACGAATTTATATATAAGGCATATTATATATAATATATAATATAATGTATAAGACAATGTATGCATGTATTTCGAGTGCAATAATCGCAAAGTGAATGCTATATCAAGTCATGTATTTCTTTGTTATATATTTTTTAGAAATTCATATCAGTGCAAATCTATGTAGCACTGACACTGCTGCAGTGTGCATTACTTGTCAGAGCATATTGTGATGAGCTGTTTGAAAATAGTATGAAATTAGCATGTTTGAAAATAATTTGATAGGTTACCTCTTGTTGCTCTACAATCTAAGCCTACATGTAATCACGCAAATCTATTTTTTACAGATGTCAATCGACTGCATCCTATAGTCGAAAGGCTTGAAGAAATTGTGCTTGCAGCAAAATCAATTGATTTCAAACCTGGAACAGTAAGCTTTATTCGATACTTAGTCTTATTTTGGCATTTTGTAAGTTCAGCAAATGTTACTTTGCGCACATATTAAATTGTTACATGATGAAATTGCTGCATTCAAAAATTGTGTTAGTTAAATCATTACTCGTGTATACAATTGTTAGGCCTGTCGGGCGTATAGAAAAATGCCATTGGCCTACATGTAGGCAACCTTAAATTCATTGTCTTATTCTTTCCAGGATTTCAGGATGGAAACGGCTGATGAGGAGGAATCGGCAAGCAGATATCCCACGTCTTCTACTCCCAATCGCAATCCTCTTGCAAGCATTTCATCCAACACTGATGATCTTTTGGTTTCAAAAAGCAAAGAATGTCTCCTTAAGAGGATAATGTTGAAATTGGAACGGTGAGTTCGATGAGCTGTTCAACAATGTAGGTTAGGTATACAGTAAAATGGATACCGTGCCTGAAACAAGTGTCTTAAGTTCTGAGTGCTCTTGAACACTTTTGTCGAATCAGTATAATGATCAAATATCAAAAATTAATTTTATAAGATCAATTTGATCTTTCTATAATGCCTCACAATGAATGTTCTCATTTAATCGATCCATTAGGCCTACATACGGATACCGGTAATTACAGTTTACTGAATAACATAAAAACAATGATTATAAGCCGTACTCATACATTAATTATATCTAAAGTTATCTTAGATGATACCATGGTAGAATACTGTTACACCGTACGATGTGTATGCGTGGACAATGAATATTTTGACTACGAAAATTGAATCTACTGATCCCGAAGCGAAGCTGAGGGATTCTTATGCGCAGTCACGCATAGCCATCGTATAACAGTATATTATCTTATTCCTATCTAGTGAAGCCACAGTCATAGAGCGGGCATACATGTATACTTGCATTTTTTATTATACGGCACATATTTTCCTTTTATACCGTATTTTTAGTACACATATAACGGTAATTTACGTAATACACATTGCTTTGATTATACTTACATGTACAGTCTGACATCCAAAAGTAAAATAACATAGCTGACATTATTGGTAATTTACAGTTTTTTGTACCTCACTTTCAGATAAAAATTCAATTTGTGCACCTGTATTCAATGCAACAAATGTACTCGTATATTTGAGTATCAGACATAAACAAAATCAAAATGCAACACAAAAAGAGAAGATTGTTTCAAATGACAACCATCAAAATGTCAGTTATGTTATTTTATCTTTGGACGGCAGCAGTACTGTGCATTAAATTAGAAGCTTTTCTTTTCTTCCTTCTCTTCTCTGTCTCCTCATTTCTCACCTTTATCTTCCTCTTATTCTTCTCTTTCCTCATCACTTCTTTTTATACTTCTATATCTTATTCCTTGATTAATTCTCTTCAATTCTCATCTTTATCTTCCTCCTTCATTTCTTTTCTCGCCTCATCATGCATCAGAATTTAGCTTTGCTTCATCTCTTTCTCTCTCTCATGTTTTATATTTGAATTGATGTTTATCTTCGAAAATAAGATAAAGTAAAAATTCATCATTAATTTCAACCCATGCATCTCTTATATTAATAGGATTCATGCTTGGCATCTGAAGAATCACAATTTTGCGACTGCATTTGAAATTTCAACATTTTGATATTATCATACAGTAAGTCTTTTTTACGGCTGTGCTTATTTGATGCATGGGCTGAGTCTGTCTTTCGGTGGTTTACGCAGCGTTAAGACAAAGCGGACAGATTATTTCCCCACTCCCGCCTGAGCGACTGACCTTCAATCGACGCGTCACCATCGATAATCACATGACAGCGAGAAAGGGAACGTGCAAACGGTCTTCATTTCATTCCTGGCTACTCTGCACATCGAACGTGATTCATGTCTAGCATTACGGTTTTAGTGAAACGTCTACGACTTAGACCAAATTTTCTTAAACGACGCCTTGATCACCATCTTTTCTTTGGACATTTAGAGGAACTCATATCCGCGAACCATATTCGCCCTCCACAATCAATTTACAGATCATTTATTTTGTATTTTTTAGTCGCCGACATCAAGCATTTGCCGTCATCATCTTACAAAATATATTGTGATTTGGTTCACCTCATATTTAGTGGCTTGACTTTATCTTCTATTCGTTGCTGAAAACCAAGGCTTTGAGTGCCATATCGTGAGAGACAAGACAATAGTTTGATGCATTCTGACAACAAAATGTTTTTGGATGATTAACATCATCAATTGCCAGAGCTGCAGGTGAGATGTTTACATATACTCCTTTCATTGCCTAAGTTTAAGTGAATTAACTACATTATGCTGTATTAGTTATGTTTCCACCAAATATGATTTAAATGTTGAAGCCTCATGAAATCGCAAAAAATAAAAGAAAAATGATTTTGTTGTCAATAAAACTATATAGCGTCATCTGATATCAATTAATTTGTTGCGAATTTCTTCGCTCTTGAATTCTATCCGAGTCAGATTGCTTCCTCACGCCTTAGATATTTATGATAATTAGAGGCTTAGATACTCCGAATGTTTTGTAATCTTGGAATATTCTGTGGTAAATGACATTGATTACCAGTCGCTGGAAAAATTTAATAATTATTGCTGAAACTACTGTTATATATGCGTGCATGTACACAATTCTTAATATCTTTGGACTTATGCATGCAGTATGCTATGATTATGTGTGCATCCATTTGTCGAAAATCTATTTTTTATTTCCTACTAAATGTCACATGAGTGTAATTTGAGCCAGTCGTCAGTATGTGGATTAGTTGTGCCATGTAAGTCATCATGCAAAATGAGTACAAATCCATGTGTCTATGAATTGTCTCATCATCTGCTTAAAACTCTGTTTCATTATCTAAGACGAAGACTTTGTGAAATTCTCTGTAAATGTTTTAATGATGTGAATTGTTTTTTTGCAATATACTATGAATGTTAACGAATTGTGCCATTCGAAAGATGTTTTGCAAACTTATGTATACTCAGTGACAAGAAAAATGAAACAAGTCCTGATATGAATACTTATATGACTTAAACTTGGTTGTACTGTACGTTTGTTTGTTGTTTGTAAAAGGAGAACTCTAATGCTTTACTCAAAAACATTTAATTTGATACTCATGATTTTATCAACTTCAGTTAGAAACGGGTGTGACCACCGCGAGCATCCAAACAGGCATCGATGCGTGAGGGCATGGATGAGCACAGTCGCTGGATGAATGCCAGGTCTAAGAGGTTCCACTGCTCGATCAGTCTGTCGGTCAACATCTTCAAAGACACTGGTGGGTGGTTGTACCTCTCCCTCACTCTGCGACCAAGTTCATCCCAGCAGTGCTCGATGGGGGAGAGGTCGGGAGAACGTGAGGGCCATTCCAAGGTTGGGATTCCACTGCTTGCTATCCTGTTAGAGACTACTGAAGCGCGATGGGGCCTTGCGTTGTCATCCTGAAAAATCAATTGATTCGATGCCACCGCTGGAACCACGACCGGTGTCACGATCTCGTCGGCATATCGCTGTCCGTCCTGTCAATGTTCCTTTCACTACGATTGCTGGTGTTTTTCCTTTGTGCCAGATACCGGCCCAAACCATGACACTACCGCCGCCGTACCGGTCGTGTTCTTTGACGCAACATGGAGCAAATCGTTCACTTGGCAAGCGATGAACACGGATCCGACCATCGTTGAAATCGAGAGTAAACCTCGATTCATCAGTCCAGAGCACACGTTCCCACTGACTGTCACTCCACGACTGATGACCTTGATACCACGTCACTCGTCTCCTTCGATGTTCCAGGCTCAGCGGAATTCTCACAGCGGGTCGTCGAGACTGTATACCAGCTTCTCGCAACCTTCGATATGCAGTTCGAACGCTACAGGCAACGTTCCCAGCAACCTTCCAGTACACAATTAGCTTCGGGACGGACACAAATCTGTTTCTTTTAGCAGCTAAAACTAAGCGTGCTTCTGTCCGCTTGGATGATACCCTTGGTCTTCCTGATCCGTTGTTCTTTTCCACATTTCCTTCTGCTTTCCAACGAAACCACCACCTCCATACAACGACCCTTGAAATTTTCAATTCTTTCGCAACAGTTGTAGAACTTTGTCCACAACGCATCATCCCAATTGCCATTCCTCTGGTAAAGTTATCGTGCGCCATTTCATAAGTCAAATCTGGTCATCAGTAGGTGGTGATTCTGTTCAACTTCTAGCCGTTACTGTGATCAATATCAAATTTTGAAATTTAATGGTCTTATATCATTTCCCTTATCATGTGGAGTTCAATGGTGATACATAGAAAGCGAGATATCATCTCAAACCATAGAAAAAAATGAAACAACACTAGACAAAATGACTTGCTAAGTCTTGCTAAGTCTGATCAGATTCTTGCAAAGTCTGATAAGAACTTATTTTATTTAAGATCTTACATTTCCTGACCAGAAAGTACCAGACTTACTAAGTCTTATATTTTGCAAAATAAGATCCTTTCAGATCTTACCAGCTGATAATTGAAATGAAGAAAAGTGAACTGAAATTTAAAACTTGAAGTCCGATTACAATGCGAAGATCAGACGATGTCAATGGTTTTAGTTCTTAAATGATCTTGCTGGAACATCAGTGCAGTAGAGCAACGCAAAATATAAGACATTTTTCTATTCAAAAGATTTCTAAAAATCACAAATAAGATCTTATCAGATCTGATAAGATTTGCTAATAAGACTTAGCACGACTGGTACTTTCTGATCAGAACTTGTAAGATTTCCTTAATAAGGATTAAGTAAGTCATTTCGTCTAGTGAAACTTCCATTCAAGTCAATGATAGTTGGTTTCATTATTTATGTCAGTGAGTATATATTGCATACAAAACAATATCTTTATTCTGTGTTTCAGACATGAATCGGTGTCCTACAACAATCAATACTGAAAATATGAATGGATTTAACCAAATCAATTCAACGAATTCGATGGCAAGGGAGAATCTTTTGATCACTATGTAGGCCAGGACTTATTTCTGAGAGGTGAGTGATTTCTTGCACATTTTTGTCACTGTCTCCGAATGTTATGGTTATGCAGTGATGCTATAATGAGCTGTAAATCCTTCGAACATTTCGTGGCAGTATGACGTTGAACAACAATGTTTTTTTAGATTTTATATATATTGTTACATACCGTAATTGTTATATATTGTACATACTCTTGTATGGTACATACTCTGTGCATCGTTCTTTTTGTACGTATTCAAATAAAAATTCTTCCGAAATTTTGTTTTTATGTAGTGACCGCGCGGGGCCATATTAATTGCAGCTTTCATTTCGCCGTCATGGCGGATAAAAGGTAGAGGGATACTTGAGGTTAAGGTTAATCGAACACCTTTAGGCAACGTCCAAGCAACCACTAATTTACTTCTATTTCACGCTTGAGCAACCGATAGGCAACGTTCAAGCAACCGCGAGGCAACGTGTTGGCGACGTTGCCTGCCGCGACAAATGGCACGTGCAGGCAACCGTCTAGGACACCGTTGCCTACACGTGCAGGCAACTAAGTGTGCTCATTGGGTTACTGCTTTCTAGATTCAAAAACTTATTAATTGTGGCGAAAGAACTATATTTTTGTTGTCTTATTCGCTTATGGGGTCCGAATACCAACACAGTGATATGACGCACGCTCTGTCCATGGGAGGTTGGAATTGTAGGCCGAGTCCTTGGAGCTGGGATAAGATGCCCTCTGAGGAATGCCTGTAACGAATTCATCAGCTTAACATGTCTTTCCTCAAAGCGAAGTTGTCTTTGTGATAGCGCTGGGCAACCATCGACTCTGTTTTTGTATAACATGGGGCTTCACGACAGAAAGCCCGGTAACTGCCGATGTAGATATTTGGTTTCAGTCAATCGAATCAAGTGCTGAGACGCATCCCATCATGTTCCTCATCGAAAATGGAGTGTTTGGCATTTTCATGAAAAATCGCCCCCCCCCCGACGACGACTCAACCGACCAAGTTGGTCGAAAAAACAAAAATTGCTCAGGAAGGTGTGAAGGACGAAATGAGCCACCCGAGCGGTCAAGGACACCCCTCTCGAAGTCTCGTGGTTGATGGTACTGTGATAGGCCCAGGATGTAATGTTTAGTTTTTAATGATTTTCGTTTCTTAGTTATTAAAGATTTATCTAACATCGTAACAAGTGAAGTTGTAAAAACACCCGTACCTGTTAAAGCAGTAGCAACTACTGGAATTACTAAAACACCTGAAGATATAACAATTGTTAAAGCACCTAAACTTATTGTTAAAAATATTTCAATACCTTGTGTTACACTCCTAACTTTAGACCATATCTTTCTTAATTTATCATAATGCTCTAATCTTAATAATAACTGAGATTCCTCATCTTTTATATAACGTACTCTATGTTTGTGTTTTTCTTTATTCAATTCAGTTATTGTTAATTGTGATAACGAAGGATATATTTTCGAGGTTCCTTCCATTTTTGAGGTTTCTTCCACTTTTGTTTCATCCATATTTTTAATAAATATTTTGAATACAATCTTATGGTATATTGAGACTATGTGATAGTTTGAGACAACTTAAATTTTCGACCACGTGATATTTTTTGGAACACCGAAATTTTCGAACACGTGATATTTTGAGACAACTTAATTTTCGACCACGTAAAATTTTTGAAATTTATAGACAACGTAAATTTTTGAAAACTCGAAAGGTTTGACATCCGGTACGAGCGAAGCGAAGCGATGCGCCGGATGTCATACCCTATACTACTGCTCTGCATAAATATTTTTGAATTTATGCATGTAACACGCATTACTACTGCGTTTGTGATGTGATTTTGGCCATTTGATCAAATAAATTGTTAAGTTAATCTATTGTGAAGTTTTATGTTAAAAAGGATGTCTGGCGATGTAATGCACAGATTTTTCACGTAGTACCGTTACCAAAAGCGAATAAACATTCTGACCGTTTTTCTAAAACGTTGAATGAAGTTGAAAGTCACTTTATTATCAATTGTGTATTATTTAGTACTGTAGTGTACATCATTTGCTAAATATGTCTCCAAACGACAGCGTAATTAAAAATTAAGAGCGCTTCTTCTGAGGGAAGCAATTCTAGAAATAGGAGCGGAGAATTTTTTATCGCGGGGAAAATATACGGTGTATCAATACTACTGCTCAATTTTAATTTATGAGTAGTGTGTGGTTGAAGTAATTTTGTATTAGAGCGTGTAGGCATGCATGTGGAATTTAGCTGGTCACGGTGGTGCTGAGAGGCGAAAAAGGTCGAAAAAATTGGGGGTCAAATCTGTTTGTCTAATGATGGAAGGAAGAGGAATAGAAGTAGAACTAAAAAAATCAAAAAATATTTCATCGAGCCATTTTCGAGAAAATCGACTTTATTGATTTTTCAAAATCGATACTATAAAATGATCAATATCGATTATACTGCAGATTTAAAAAAAATTGGGGGCGGATACTTTTCAATCTAGGATGTCAAGGATATTCATACTAACATTTCAAGACCAATTACACAAATTTTCATCGTGCCGTTTTCGAGATAATCAACTATTCATTGATTTTTCAAATTCGATATATACTTCAATGATCGATATCGATTGTACTGCAGATTTACAAAAATTGGGGTCGGATATTTTTTAATCTAGGATGCCAAGAATATTCATGCTAATAATTTAAGACCAACTATACAAATTTACATCGAGCCGTTTTTGAAAAAACGATTTTATTTATTTTTTGATACTAATGGCCAGAAAGTAGGCCTATACTTAAAACACTAATGTATACTGTATTGCAGGCTTGCAGCTAACACAGCCAATACGTAAGCTGGACATCGATTGAGTTTCATGTGGGATAGCGGACAATAATCATATCTGACTACATCATATACATATATGATAAATAAGAGCAAAATAGACCAAACATCAACAATATAGAAAATTGATCGATGTGATTCACATGCGCAATTAATTATATCACAATAAGCTTAGTCTATCGCTAACCTCACTGTCTACTGTATGATACGAACGGTACAGCTTATTTTGTTTCGTTACTTGAGTACTGACTGATATGTAGATCAAGTCCACAGGGTCAAATATTTCAAGTAAGATGTTTACCTATACTATATACAAAAGTACTGAATGAGCTTACATGTATATGGTTCCAACTATTCATCATTGATATGTTCGGTATTTCTAACTTTTGACAGAAGAATTAGTGCCATTGAAGTCTCACTCTCACGTGAGAATTGTTCAGCGGTTCGGCTTGCAATAGCGGGTTTGCGCGAGTAAGCGGTGATCATTGTGTGACAAAAGAAACTTTTAATCAATAAGTTTACTTCACACCCGCGTTTCATTTCATTCCAGGCGTTATGTCTAAAGCACGAAGCCATGATGAATGTCGCAAGACATTATGCACTGTATGTGGAGGAAAGTCCGACCCAACAGAAAGCAATCGTATTTCGCCAGAACTTGTGAGATTAATTTGACAATTTGTAATGGATGATTTCAGTCTCAGTGATGATCGACTACCATCGGGGATATGCAAGTCACATCTAAATCTGCTACACGAATACAAGTGTGGAATATATACACGGAAATTAAATATTCAATCATTCAAACCATACCTTGGATATACAACTAGACAATCTAGATGTGACGGTGTGACCTTCTTCTGAAAGCTTGGAAACCCACATTTGTTCAATATTTAACTGAAGATCATCAGAATCGTACTGAATGCTTTACGGCTATTCTTGAGAAGTATCAATCTCCACGGATGAGAAAGAAATTGTTTTTCTCGGATGAATGTGCAGTTTATGCTGCATCAAAAGACAAGAATGTGGTCATGTGGTCTAATGAACATGGTCTCATGCATTGCAATCTCATGGTCTCATGCGCATCAACATCCCCAGCGTTATGGTGTGGGCATCGATGTCTCAGGAGTATTTAATTGATCCATATTTTATTGAAGGTAGTATGAACTCTAATCAATATCTCCAAATCCTGGAGGGTGAGTTCATGCTAGATCTTGCGAGACGAGGCATTCGTGAAATCTCCCATTTCCAGCAAGATGGCGCCCCTTCTCACACTTCCCGAACAACTCGAGAATTTCTGAATACGTACTTCCATGAGAGATGGGTGGGTAAATTCGGTTCAGTCCCATGGCCAGCAAGAAGCCCTGACCTGACTTCTTCTGACAATCCCTTTAGGGGTATGATGAAAAGAAAATTTCACCATGAGAGGCCGCAAACATCGAATGACATCGAAGTGACTGTCAGACAAGCTTTCGAATAAATTGATGCTGATAAAGAACTTCTCCGAAGAATCCGCAATTGCACATTCCGAAGACTCTCTTTGTGCATTGACATTAAGGGCCTGCAGGTAGATCCATGTGATACTTGAGCTTTTGAATGATATTTGAGTGATTTTCATATTATAAATATAACAATATTTGAAACGTAGTCACTTCTGGCCACCCTGTAAATTTTAGTGCTATTAATATCAAAAAATAAATAAAATCGTTTTTTCAAAAACGGCTCGATGTAAATTTGTATAGTTGGTCTTAAATTATTAGCATGAATATTCTTGGCATCCTAGATTAAAAAATATCCGCCCCCAATTTTTGTAAATCTGCAGTACAATCGATATCGATCATTGAAGTATATATCGAATTTGAAAAATCAATGAAGTTGATTATCTCGAAAACGGCACGATGAAAATTTGCGTAATTGGTCTTGAAATGTTAGTATGAATATCCTTGACATCCTAGATTGAAAAGTATCCGCCCCCAATTTTTTTTAAATCTGCAGTATAATCGATATTGATCATTTTATAGTATCGATTTTGAAAAATCAATAAAGTCGATTTTCTCGAAAATGGCTCGATGAAATATTTTTTGATTTTTTTAGTTCTACTTCTATTCCTCTTCCTTCCATCATTAGACAAACAGATTTGACCCCCAATTTTTTCGACCTTTTTCGCCTCTCAGCACCACCGTGTGGTAAGATCGGGAACCTTGTACATATGGTATCCATATGCAAAATGCATATGGGACCCATTCATCTTTTCCCAGTGAGTTCATTACAAAACTGAGAAATGAAATTTATCAAACTCGGTTTCGTGTTCGCCCCTCTGATGTTATACACAACTTCCCAAGCTTCATTTGAGGATTCAGTGCACTTCTCTGCCCATTTAATTTTAGCGTTTACAATCTCTTTCTTGACTTTTTCTCTGAGGTGGTTGTAATTAGCAAATTTTTTTACCCGAAAGGCATGCCATCTGGGATTAATTAAATCCTTGAGAACCGGTGTCATCCAAGGTTTGTCATTCAGTGTCAAAGTTACCGTAGTGGTTGGGATCACAGTGCAACAGGTTTCCAACTTTGAATAAAAAATCTGCAGTTTTTCATCAACTGTGTTAGCCTTATAAACGTCCTGGAAATAGGCCCGGTCATCATTACCAGCATTTTGTATGGGCCTTATTGGCTATATTGACATCGTTTTATAATCTGTGCTTTTTCGTACTTTCCCGAAATCAAAAATTAAACTACTATATAAGGTCATAGAGAGGATACTCCAGAGATAATTTTCCATGTCAAGAGCCCATCTACACTAATATTGTGTGTCATGAAATCCTTGAACAAATGAAGAGCAAATATTAGATCAAAGAAAAAATTTAAATGTACTTTTTTTGAGATGCTGTAGAATCTGATCCACCTGACCAAAATCGATACAACTTCTGACACTTATTTGAAATTAGACATATTTTCATTTCTTTTTGTTGCGCTTTACCCCGTTAAACAGTTTCCGAGATCTATCAAGTGGGCCTTATTTCCAGCTGGGCCTTATTCACCTCACCCACCTTACTTGATTTTCTCAGGACTTTCCGTTCAATGACGAACATTTACACATTACTACTTACAAACTCAATGAAAGCAATATTCAATTATCTGCCATCCTCCCCAAATACGCCCGATTATTGAATAATCTAAACATTTCTGTTAATGAACACCCAAGTATGTGAAACCTGTAATATTATTCAATTCGAAATATCTGTGTCTGCAGTGTATTTTCAGACATCATAAGAGTAATGCAGTGCAACAATCGCAGATCTATTAAACACGTGTTTTATTCATGATGAAAACTGAGAGGAATTACCATTTTTATTGTACTGAATATCGGAGTTTCGTACAAATACAAGGAAATAAAAGACAAATGAAAGACACAATGAGGCAGTGTCGTCTTCAGCTTGAAATTTGATCACAAGAATGGAATCATAATAGTTAGTCACGAGGAATCATTAATCACAAAAGTGAACTTTAACATAAAGGACGGTTCTGCATCCCGAAAGAACTATTTTCTTTTGATTTCTTGCCGTAGATTGGGATCCTTTACACGAATTTTTTTTACAGATATATTGCGGATATCCTTTATTTCCATTAATGTCACACACCTGATAAATCTGATATGAAATCCGATATGGGGAAAAAATATGAGCCCCGCTAACATCCGCATACAGTTTCTCGCCTTCTTTTGATTCACAGACATATTGATCAATACCTTTAATTCTTCTGTTGCCTTTCAAATGTTTCATCACCACGTCATTCACTGCGCTGAATGTATGATTGCCTGGCGCCAGGGGGGCATTGTATATGTACTTTCTTCGACGGTATCCATTTTTATTTGAGTAATTTATTTCTAACTTCGTTGTTGCTGAAAGAAAGATGGAAAATGACATGTCTGTCCAGAGACCACGGGTTAAAGAATTGAAGAACTTCGACAACAAGCAAAAATTTATCACATAATTCTGATGAATTTCAACGATTTATTTTGGAAGATTTTAAGGCACAATTCATTCATTTCAGAAATTCATTCAATATCGAGCGCAGTATGAATGATGGCTTGTCAAACATTGACCAAACAGATGATTCATTGATCACATTTGATTTCATTCATTTACGGAACTTTTTAATAGCTGCACTGTATCCCTAATAGTGATGTGCGGTTAGATAAATTTCTCAACCGCAACCAACCGTAAAGAAAACTTCCCTAACTGTTACCAACCTCAACCGTTAGATTGTGTATCCGACTGTTAATCGTTTGAACGTAGGCTCGCTGAATCAATACACTATATCAGTTACCTACTGATCATCGCAATAGACTACAACTTGCATAATGCATGACATACTTCACTTATCGACAAAATACTGACAGCAGCCTAATAAGCCTGCTTGCCTTCCCTAACTATTACTATAAAAAGCTTTATTTCTAAAAGAAATCGTGGTTAAACAAGTTTATCAAATACATGCACACATGTAGTCAAAGACAGCGGCTTTGCATACGCTACAAATGCGAATCATATAGGCGCATGGGCGCATGTTCTATTGGTCTGTGGTACACTGCATGATCAAGCCATTCTTTCTTTCATTTGAAAGCTGCTTCAATCACAATCGGCTAGTTAATAATTATACCTTTATATCGTGTAGGCTGCGTTACTGAACACGATGACCTAAAAGAGGCCTACATGCCATGGTTTATCCTCGTAATCATAGCTCGCAGTAGTAAGGAATCCTCCACTTTAAACACAACGCCCCCCCCTCTGGAGCGCGAGTCGGTGATGGTGGCTCACCTGAGTGTGAAAGTTCTGCACCCCGCCCCTCCCCCCTCGGCAGTGACGTCTTCTGTGAGTGGAGATGGGTGAGGGTTGACTGTCGTGGTATGTCTTGGTCAACCGTCCGGGTGGGTCTAGGTCGGCCGTCTATGGCGAACGAAGCATCGCACGAGAAAACTGAGAGTAGATTCGGACTCTACGTGAAATTTTTGGTTAGGAAAGTGATTTCCAGCGCAATCAGAGAGAAAAAGTGCTGACCCCCCCTCTAGACAGCTACTTCAATCTTGGCTTGTAGGGATTGTAGAAAGTCGTGCAATAACTCGTTTGAAAGCTAAGAGTGAGACATATTCACTGGAGGAAACGGCTTGTCTCTACGTTCCTTCCTTTAGGTTTGAAAGTGACTTTAAGATTTTAAGAATCTCCGAAAAGACTAGAGTTAGAATTTTAAGAAAATGTCTCTTGCTGCTAACGAAGCATCGTATGAGAATTCTGCAACCAGATTTGCAATTTTAGTGGCATTTTATACCCGGCTAGATGAGTTTTAAGGGTCGTGAGTGATACAAAATTTCGAATTTTTTGTGTATCGAATTTTTCGATTTTTGATGATGAATAGCGGAGGATTTGAAGTGAGTAAAGACGTCGGGTTTCTTTTTGTGGAAACAACGCACTTTGTTGTCTAGGATCCTACATTTTCAGACCAGTGGAAGGTTTCGTTTACAAATGACAGCTTGTTTAAAGTTGAATTTTTACGCATTTTCCAAGAATTTGGATATTTTGAAAAAATGACACAGTTTTTTCAACTCGGCTTCTAGTGATCGGAGAAAGTTGAGTGATGGCGTAAATGAAATGTGAGAGCGAGAAAACGTGACTGTCAAAATTTGAAGTCAATCGGAACTCTAGAACCGGAGATGTACGAATCAGCTGATGTACGAATCCTATATAAGCTGGGAACCGAATGAGAAATTTCATTAAGACGAGAGATTGTCAGAGGTAGGTCGTCTCTACGGAGCTCTGATGATAGCATCAGAAATTCCAAAATCAGGTTTCTGTATGAAACCGACTTAGAAAATTTCATTGCTGATATCAGCTAAGGTGTTAGACTTATAGGTTAGCCAGTATATGGCTTGTGATCACTTTGATCAAGTAGGTCAAATATTTATAAACAGTGTATCTTCGGTTATAGTGCACCGATTGAGTTGATTCGAATTGCTTGTGATAGACTACTTATAAAATTTAATAAGAAGTACTAAATGCCGAAAAACTTAAATTTGCTATTTTTCGATGTTTTATAAGGTTTTCAAACCTTCTGATTTCAATAAAGACATTTATGAAGTTGTCAGAGGCGAGCTTCGGCTCGAGACGTGTTTCCGAATGTAAATAACTCCACCGGTTTTCATGTCAAAATCGGGGTCTGAATACCAACACAGTAATATGACGCAAGCTCTGTCCGCAGGAGGTTGGATTTGAGGGCCGAGGCCTTGGAGTCGGGATAAGATGCCCTCTGAGCAATGCCTGTAATGGATTCATCAGCTTAACTAGTCTATCCTCAAGCACTGACAACATTATTGCATGAATTTAAAGTCATTATAAAATCCTTTTTTCGCTTCAGAAATATGGTTAATTACAATAACGCCAAGACGGCTTTCAAACTTTGCGTTTGTGCGAAGATCTTTTGCAGCGATGTTTTTAAAAAGCATAGTTGTGGCCATAAACGAATGGTAGGGGAATTCGTTGCTTCGGTAGCAGCCATAACACGTCTTGCCTATAGGAGCGCTATAGGAGTGGCATGCGAAGCACACCGGTTGTAGTCAACCAGAGCTGACTGAGGAGATGAAGCAAAGTCTCTTCAGCTCAGAGTTGAAAGCTCTGGAGACTCAGTGCGCTGTCGAGTCTATCGCGTCAGCAGAGCCTCCCTCATCTAGTGTGCCATCAGAGGCTCCCTCACCCACCCCGATTGAGTCTTCTCCGAAGCCGAGTGAATCCTCCTCTAGCGATGAGTCGGCTACTAGTAGCAGCGATAGTGAGGAAGAGTAGGAGGAAGAAGGCCCGGTGAAGGCTCACCTAAACAGGAGTGTCGACCTCGATAGCGAAGTAGAAGCGGTGAGGGAAATCTACCTCGATAGCGAGGTACAGCCGGCTAAGTCATCGAGCATTGGCGGGATTGCGGCTCAATATCGCAACTTCATTAGGCGCCCACCACTGGTCGATGACTATGACAAGCTAAAGAAGGAGCTAGTAGTGTGGAAGAGAGACTGTCTCCTCTATAAAGCGAGTTCCGAGAACCTCTCGCGAGTTACTCAGGAACTCAAGACGGCTCAAGCTAGCCTTCCTGAGAAAGAAGGAGAACTTGATCGCGAGAGGTTCTCGCACCTCGCTCGTATGGCCAGAGAAGCTCTTGGTCGAGAGAGAAAGTCAGGAGAAGGAGTTATGAAGGATGAGATAGGAGACAGAAGGGTTGCGAAAGCAGTTGGGGAAGGTGGTGACGACTAACCAGGAGCTACACAAGCAAGTTCAGAGTAGCAGTAGTCAACGGTCAAGTCGTCTCCACATTCCCCTAGAAAAGAAGGTGTGCCCGCAAGACCGCTCCTCTGTGAACGTGGCAGAGGGGAGATGTGTTATAGCAGAGCTAAAAAAGGCAGCGAATGCTTCCATTTTACCTTCGAGCACAAGGAGGCTATCACAGGATTCCTGTTCGAACCACGCGCTGAAAACATCTGTAAGTTAAAAATGACTAAATTAAAATTTACGATGATAACTAACTACTTCTTTCTTTACAAACATCCATGAGAAGCGTCCACCAGCTCCTATTCCCGAGCCGAAGGAAAAGCGCAAGCCATAATCCCGCCTCATCCAATGTCCCGTGAACGCCACAAACGGCTCTCTTAAGGGCCAACTTTAACGTTGAATGGCACGGAGAATTTCGGTATGACACTTCCTGCTGACGGGCGTTCTTTCGAGACAGCCGTGAAACCCGTAGTGAGGAGTATAGTAGGGGCCTGAGACTTCATTAATCCGACCCTCCAACAGTCGCTGTAGTCTTATTCCTCAAAGTAGCACTCCAAACGTCACGAGCGACATTTAGCTATCTGCCACAGGTTACTTTTTAAATTCTCCATTGTATACGTTATCTGAGAATGAGAGTGATCATGAGTTCTCTTAAGAACTGCCTCTATCATTGAGGCTAAATGATGACAGGATGAAACGGGAGTCACTCTTACGCCACACGTATACAAAATCACTTTTTATCTTCTCTAATGGTACGATCTCTTTTGATAGAAAAGAAGACCGATAATAAATGTGATGACATTCGCAACCACGTATACAATTAACCCCACACCTAAATTCTTCCATTTATTTCCATTTATAGAGCAATACATTTCAAAACAAAGACATGTAGTATGTAGATTTATTTTCACTCTAAGTTCAGGGGAATTATTTGCAAGTCACTATATACTTTATAGCGTCTTAGACGTTTGGGAGCATCCGGCAATCTCCTTATACGCGTTGTATTCGGCGTCCACGTCTCGTCAGTCCAAACAATCCCCCTTATCTCACCCTTCTCCTTCTCATACTCCTTGCTTTCGCACTCCTTCACTTCTCGCTCATCCCACTCGTCGAGGATTATGAAGTCGGAAATTTCCATGGCGGGAGATGTAGCTTCCATTATGAGATAAATGAGAATGAGAAGTGTTTCAATTTTCTAACGTTCAATTTTCTATATGTTTTTCAACAATGAATTCTTCAACAGCCAATCAGAACCATTCCCATTTACACAAGGAACAACCAAGAATTGAGTAAAAACAGGCAGATGAAGCAAATGAACATTTATTAATCAATTTACAAATAATTTAGAAGTTCTTCGGAAGTCACATTGTCCCATAGGCTCTCACAGTCAGTGCAGTTACACTTAAACTGCGCTCCTCCGCTGCAGTCAACACACCAAAGACGTAGTTCCATTCTACTTCATTTGGGGGTTGGAATGATGGACTGTACCATCTCCGTATATTATGGAGATAGTTAATGTCTGTTTCCATTTTCACATCCCTTGTATTCTATTGTAGGTATTTCCACCGCACATTTAGCCACACCTCCACGTCCTCTTCATCCATCGACGACAATTCTTCCTTTTCATCCGTCGGTAATTCCAACTTTGGAATATCATCCAGCCTTCTCTGCTTCTCCACCTTTGCCTTTTTTGGAGCTGAGGGCAAGTTGGCATGCTTGATGCAGACACTGGCGAATTCATGACTTTGAAATGTATGCCATAAACTTGATTTTTAGTGCTTAAGTATAAGCAAGCAACCAATCAAAATGAATAGCCTATAAATGGTGAGTATGGGAGTATATAAAGGGAGAAAATAGACTAAATTTCATTCAATATTTGAGACGTATTACCACCAAGTGAACTTTTCTCTCCACTCAAACATATTCTAACGTTGCTGACGTATCCTATTTTGGTTTGAGTCAATTACTACATTCTGACTATCAAAGTATCAGATTTTGGCTTAGTTCCGCTGAAATGGTAAGTTAAAAATTTCATCACTCCTCTCCCTTTAACGTTAGGTTAATAGCATTTTTCTCAATTTCAGGCATCTACTTCATCATCAAGTCGCTCCCTTCTCGAAGAAGCTTCACAACTGTTGAGTGAAGTTAGGTTGTAACAATAAACTATGACTTCAATAGATGACAGAATGATTTCTCCTCCAGGTGATGACAGTTCCATCTCAAGTGACGTCACGGGAAGCATCCAAAGCGTGTGCTGATTGTGGGCATATCTTTACGAGGAAGCGTGATCTCGCCCGACACATCAGACAACGTGTATGTCAACCCAAGTCATCATCAATCTCCCGAGGTGAGGATGATTCTATTCAACATGTATCCTTTACTTGCGACTTTTGTTTCCAATCTTTTGAAACAGGTTTTGAGTTATCTTCACATAGACTTCACCACACACATACAAATGATAGTTACAGCAACAGCACCTCCTCTATTCGACTAACTGAAGGGTCGCTCAATAATGTAGTGAGAAATTAGCATATGGAATCCTCAGAAACTATTGTTGATTTTCCGGAGTGGTTCCATCAAAATTCAACATTGATAGATGCGCTCCTTCATAATTTAGAGCAGTTTAGAATAAAACCGCTCATCTATCTTAAACTAAAATATGTTAAAGTTGACCATCATACTGGCAAAATAGTACAGAGGTTGAAGTTTTACATACCCTCCTCTCCTGCTACAGAAGTAGACGATAAAGAAGCATGGTTAAATTTTCACATTCAAGGACTAAAATCAAATATTGATAAATTTAACGAGCGCGATAGTGGTCTAATTTTTGATGGTATAGAATCTGCCAAGTTTGAAATCACTCTATTAGAAAATTATGGTGGACGAGGCTCCTTCAATCTTCCAAAAACGTTAAGAGATAAGAAAGCAGTCATTTCCGTAGATTGTGAATCACATTGTTTTAAGTATGCGATATTATCCATTATCCACTATCATGATGTACAGAACAACCGTTTCCGTAACATCAACTATCAACAATGGGAGAATGAATTGAAGTTTGATGACTGCAATAGCGAAGACATGAAACTGAAAGATATAGAGAAATTTGAAAAATTAAATGAAATTAAAATAGTTTTCCACATCTGGCAAGAGGGGCTTAAGGGTGTGCGTTACAACAACCGTTCATCAATTTATGATCGGGTAGTCAATCTCCTATTAGTATATCAAAATAATAGTGAAAATTGCCATTACTGCGGTATTCCTAAAGTGACTCGACTATATTCCCACTTAACATCCAAAAGGGGAGCATTTTATTGCGGTCGCTGTATGCGATCCTTCTGGTCAAAAGATAAATTTCAAGCACATTATGAATGGTGTAAGCGAGGTAAACTGCAAATAGAACGCATGCCCAAAGATAAAGAGTTTTCATACCGAGATAATGGTGATGAATTTAGTCCTCTTCGTGTCATCTATGCTGACATCGAATGCTATATTGATGATAACACCCATACAGCGGCAGCCATATCATGTTATGAGGTATGGCATGATTACTTCAAAAATAAAAATAATAGTATGCACGTCTGGCAAGGTGAGGATTGTATACATAGATTCTTACAATTTCTCGAAAGCGTTGTCAAATTTCAGGATAAATATAACACTGAATTCCAACGCAGATCATTGAATATGTCAGCAAATGATCAAGTGAAATTTGATAGTTGTAAAGTCTGTGCAAGGTGCAGTAAAGCGTTTGATGAAGATAAAAACAAGAAAGTGCGCGACCATGATCACATCACTGGTAAATTTAGAAACGCACTGTATTCAAGATGTAACTTTTTACTGAGACTGAGACGGCGTATTCTACCTGTTATTTTTCATAACTTCAAAGGTTATGACAGCCATATGATAATAAAAAGGAGCTTAGGAAAAATGAAAGAGTGGAAGTTAAGTGTAATAGCTCAAACGAGATAGAAAAAAAATACCAAAAGAAATAGATTCACAGAACAAATGCGTCACAGGTTCACACAAAACATGAGCAGATGGTTTAATCAGAGTGGAACATCATGAGTCAATACCAGGAGCCTTCGATTTCAGATTGAGCATATCACGGAAAACCATCTCCGACGATATATCAACTGACCAGGGAGTTTCATTTGAATCTGGAAGATGGAAGTTTGACCAGTCGGCATTCGACGTGAATTGAGATCTGACCTTTCGGGAGAAGGATTCCGCTGCATGCACCGGACTGGGATGACCATTTACCATTGGGTCAGAAAAGGAACATGACCTAGACTTGAGGTTGCACATTTCACGCACAATCGTCCAGATACTCTTATCCGTGTTGGCACAATTAGAGCATTTTGAGACCCAGCATTTCTTTGCTTTTGCAATTTCTGCTTTGATTTTGTCACTGTAGTGCACGTAAAAGGGCATGTTGCCTTCCCTGTATGCCTTGTATCTAAGATTGATTAATTGTTTAAGGATGGGTGAAGTGCCACATCAAAGAAGGAATAGAAAAGAGAGCATTTATCTTCTAAAGTAAAATCAGAGTTGTACATGTGATGCCACGGGGCTTGTTGTAAACAGGAGACAAAATTGTCGACGTAGTTCTTACGGAAATCATAGATCTTTCGTATGTGTGAAACTTGAACAGAGACATGACATGGGTTCATTAAAACAGAATTGTGATCAGACAACCCAA
The DNA here is from genome assembly GCA_907163375.1 of Prostheceraeus crozeri. Taxonomy (NCBI): domain Eukaryota; kingdom Metazoa; phylum Platyhelminthes; order Polycladida; family Euryleptidae; genus Prostheceraeus; species Prostheceraeus crozeri. The sequence goes on from CAJQUW010005452.1 coordinate 62,648, forward strand.
ATGGTGGACATGAAATCACGTTTGAGTACTTAATACTTAGAACAGGATCAACAGAAATTTTGTCCAAGGTAGCGGTCCCTCGAGTGGGAAAATCAACAACTTGTTTGAGACCAAATTGACTTTCGACATCATTACAAGGAAAATTGTTGAAATCCCAACTAGCATAACATGGGTGGTTGGGTATGCATCAAAAACACTTTGTAAACTGAGAACGAGAAAGTCAGAAATACTGTGTAACTCATTTACGGACAGGTTCGGTGGTATACACGCGCACATAACACAAATCAAAGGATCTTTTATCATGATACACACACATTCAATAGACTTAAGGAAATCTGACAGATCAAACCTACACGAAGTGAAGATGTCATTGACAAAGATACAAACACCCCCGCCCTTCTTGCCGTTACTTCTATCACACCGGTAAGGCTGAGAATAACCATTCAAAAGAATTTCACCATTAGACACATCATCACTGAGCCAGCTCTCGGTAGTAGCAATGACATCAGGTTTAGAGGCGTGAGTAAAAACGAGAAGCTCGTCTATTTTCGGCCTCAGTGAGCAAATGTTAGAGAGTAGAAGAGAGGGAAAAGAAGTCTTAAAATTCCTTAATGAAAATTTTCATACGTAGGAGCCGAATTGCTAACTGCATTTTTGGGACAAATTTGACCTTTCCTGATCACGTATGAAGCATTCCTGTCTTCATTTAGACGTCTCAACTGTGCTCTCATAATTTTGTCATTCTCCTGCTGCGCTCTCGTTAGGTCATTGCTGATGAAAATCCTCTTAGTTGCATCATTGTACCGCAGTTTCTTGGAATTTTTGATGATATACAATTTCTCCTGAAAGGAACTACATTTGATCAACAAAAGTCTGACACCTTGCCGATTTGGGCGGCCAATCCTCTTAACAAATACTGGCGAGAAGTCGTCATTAGCAGGCCCTGTAATGTCGTCCACAATAAGTTGCACCTGAGACATGTCATGCGATTGACGTTCCTCAACCGTACCATCAGTTGCCTCAGGAATACCGTGAAAAATGAGATTTTCACGCCTGGACAATCTATCGACCATTTCATTATACATAGTCTCAGAATTTACTTTCATTTCATTCTTAAGATACTCATTTTCTGATTTAAAGCCATCGCACAACAAGGACAGATTGTTGCACGTGACTGTCAGCTGATCTAGTCTGCTTAATACAGACTTCAACATGTAATCGATCTCCTCTGACACTAATCTAGCAACTGTAACTGACACGCTTTCCACGTGCAACGGGTCATTGTCTTTGGTCGATTGCTTCACGTGAATCAGGGCATTGATCAGAGATTGATTTGTGATGCTACCCTTTCTCTGTTCAAGTTCAGCACTTGATAACTGAAGTATATCATCCACATTCATTTTCTGGAATTAAGTTGTGTTCATTAAATTTACAGGGCGATGAGGGTTGTACTGTCTATGCAAAATCGCAAAATTTTTACAAGGACAGACAATACAACCGCTTGAAGCGCCACCTCTGAACACGGACCGTTGGTTAGTGCAGAGACAAAGTTGTGACGTCAAAACACACGTGACTTGAATGGTCCAACCAGAATAGGATAAACACGATAAATACGGACGTAGGATGAAGAACGACGCAATAAGTCCAGAGGTAAGGATAACTTGGGAACCAGACGACGGATAACGATGAAACCAACGTAGAACCACTCAGATGACGACGAGAATTGGGATGAAGACAAAATTCACAAAAATTGGAGCACAGGAACCGGAGAACGAGGTATCAGGAACCAAACACAGTCACACCGATCACAGAGACACAACCGTCGCGTTGATGCTATATCTTGGTCAATAAATATGGTCAATCAATCTTAGTAATATTTGAACTTCCCGATAACGATGAGTAAGTAATGTATATATGACCGTTCTAGGACAAGTAAAAAATAAAAAAAATAAGGTACCTCCAGAATGAGTATAGGAAATATTTCATACACTGAAAAAGAGTTTTATAAATAAAAATAATTTTAAGGATAAAATCAAAAAAACAGTTTTAAGCTCGTTGGGATTTTTTCATATACTGAAAAGAGGTTTCAAAAATATCACGTAGTCGAAAATTTAAGTTGTCTAAAAATTTCACGTAGTCCAAAAATTTACGTAGTCTTTTCACATAGACCAAAAAATATCAAAATATTTATTAAAAAATGGAAACCTCAAAAATGAAAGAAACTTCGAGAATGGAAGGAACTTCGACGGGGGCGGCGACGACAAAAATGGAAGAAACCTCAAAAATATATCATTCGTTATCATATGAAATGAGCATCGAAAAACACAAGGATAGAGTTAGGTATATGAAAAATAAGGAATCTAAATTATTATTAAGATTAGAACATTATAAAAAATTAAGAAAGAGTTGGCCTAAAGTTAAGAATGTAACACAAGGTATTATAATATTTTTAACAATAAGTTTAGGCGCTCTTACAATTGTTTTATCTTCAGGTGTTTTAGTAATTACCTGTTGTTGCTACTGATTTAACAGGTAAGGGTGTTTTTACAACTTCACTTGTTACAATGTTAGATAAATTTTTAATTACTAAGAAACGAAAATCATTAAAAAATAAATATTCTCACGTTAAAGAAGTTCATGATAAACTGCATTATTACTTTCAAAGAGTATGTGATGATAATGTTATTACGTTAGATGAGATTGAAAAATTTGATCAAATAGCTAATGAAGCTAATAAAATATCAATTCAATTACAGAGACAAGTTAATGACAAGAATAAACAGGTTGGTAAAATTTCTAATGAAGAAAATGATAAATTATTTTAGAAGAACTAAAAACTTTATTAAACAAAACTTTAGACGAAAAGATGTCAGACGACAAAGCAATAAAAAATAATTTGCTCAGTAAAATGTTTTTGTTGTATTCCAATGTTACCACAAAATTGAAATATCATATTTTAAAAATGGATAAAATTAAAGCTGATCATCAAAAAAGAATTCAACAATTAGATGAGTTAATAAAGCAAAGAAATATTATGAAAGAAAATCATACTCAGCATAGAATAATAATAAAAGCTGGTATTCAATCTGATGTTTGAAAAAATGCAGCAAACCGAGCAAGTAAAAACTGATTTTGAAAAAACTATTGAACATTTTAAAACTCTTGAAAAAGAACTTGCTAATCAGGTGAAGAACTTGCAATAACCGAGTAAATATAACAGATCCAGAACTTACAACATTATTAGATGATTATGGAATCTTAGAAGCAAATATAGAAAAAAATTACCAAAATCTATGTTATTTGAACATTTTACTTTCTTTTTACATTTTTTTACATAATTTTGTAGATAAAAAAATTATTTGCAAGATTTTATCTTGGCGGAAAAGAAATATTTCCACAACTTTTTCGAGGTTTAATTTTTTCACCATATAAATCTCCTTTTAGTTTAGATAGAAATTTTGTTGATCTTTTAAGAGGAGCAGATTTAAATAATTATGCTGTAGAAGATCTCATAAAATATAAAGCTATGTTAGATAGAGTTGGTGCAGTAAAATCTCTTAGACGTTATAAACAATTACGAAATTTATTATCAACGGGAGTTAAAGTAGGAAAAGGTTTTAAAACAGAAACAACTGTATTCTTACCAGATGATCCACAAGAATACCTAATATAATAAAATACTTAATATAACTAAATAGATTAGATATTTTAATATCTGCAATAAAAGAAGGATATAATTCTAGTTTCAATGAAATTCATGCTACATTGAAAAGACTGTCAGAAAAGAAGATTCTAAATGAAAATGATTATAAAAGTATAGCTGAAATATGTTGTTGTTTCAATTTTTTTTATAAAAAAATATTTATTTAAAATTTTTATCTAAAAAATGTGTTCAGGAGATTTAGAAAAAATTAATAATCATTTAGAAAATCTAAGAGATTTTGGGTTCATCAAAATTTACTACGACGTTAAAAATTATAACAATTACTTCATCACACACTTGTAATTTAGAGCCCATTCTACATTTGGAACAGAATAAAAATTATCAAATTGCATTAACTAGTTTCTCCACATTTAACACTATTCAAAACGTTATCAAAGATGTGAATGATCAATTTAGATATTCTACTGATAAAGGCAAAACGTGGAAAGTACTAACTTTTCTTCCTGGTTCTTACGAAGTTTAATCAATATCAAATGAAATTAAGAGACATTTAGGTATAGCATTTAAAGATAAGAAACAATTACATTTCGCAGTTGAACCAGCAGTTAATAAATTTTCTCTTACTCTAGACGAAAATCATCAAGTTGATTTTAATCATGATAGATCATTGTCAAAACTATTGGGATTTAATAAACAAACCTATAGTCAAGGTTATCATTTAGGTGAGAAGATTCCTAAAATATCTGAAATAAATTCAATTGTTGTACATTGTGACATTATTGAAGGAGGATATATAAATGGAAAATTGTCAAATTTAATATTCAGTTTTCAGCTTTTACTGTACCCATTGGTTATAGATTAAATGTAATTCCACAAACATTAATATATTTCCCTATTACAAGAAAAACTATTAACAGTATTAACATTAGAATCACTGATGAGGAATGACAAGAAATAAATTTTGGAGGTGAAGAGATTACGATAGATCTTTTGGTTAGAGAAGTTTAATTTTCTTCTTCTTAAGAAAAATAGAAAATAGAAAATAAATAAAAATTATTTTATTAAAAATGAGTGAAGTCCCCCATTAAATAAAAGCTGAAATTCAATCATCACCGTAATCTATCCAATAAAGTTTTATCAGTTATTTGTGGAAGATCAGGATGTGGTAAAACATATCTATTGTTTAAAATTCTAACTACTCCAAATTTTTTAGATTATGACAATCTTATACTTTATGCAAAAACAGCAGAACAACCTGTTTATCAATTTTTAAAATATGGATTTAAAAATAATCTTAACAAAGACAGCAATTGCTTCCATATTTGAAGAATATGAACAATCTGAAGATGAAGAAGAAATAAGTTCGTGGTGTGAAGAAGCAGCGAAAAATAAACAATTAGTGGAATCTAATAAAAATAAACACATAAGGATACAATTAATAGATGATAGTGGTAATATGCACAGATCCTTGTAAATTAGATAAAAGAATGAAACATTGTGTAATTTTTGATGATTGTGTTAATGATGGAAGTGTTATTAGAAAGAATGCAAATATATTTATACTATTTGAAATAAATGCAAGAAATTTATGTGATTTGTTAAGAGATTTATGTATAAGAGATAAAGATGAATTTAAGCAATCGTGTAATAATGCTTGGTCAAAAGATTATGGCTTCATTACAATTAATATTGATAAAAAATACATGATAGAGTTATCGAACAATTGTTCTCTGTCTAAGCTTCACCCCGACTGAAAGTCGATAGAAAATATTTTTGCGGAGTGATCGAATAATATATATTTTTTCTTAATCTTTAGAAATTTAAAAATTAGAAAATTTAAAAGGTAAAGTAGTTATTCCATCAGGTAAAATTTTTCTTTTATCATCAAATGGTTCTAATGCTAATTTATGTTCCTCTTTTAAATACATTTTGTGCTTCTTTGACTTAAGTCTATAATTACATGCTGTTTTTATTTCATTATTAAATAATGCATCCTTATAATCTTGAAATGTTATTTGGTTAGCCACGGATGCCTTTGAAATTCCTTTAATGTTTTAGATGTTTTTGAATTTGTGTTAGAATTTGTGTTATAACAATAACATTTAGATTTCAAAAATACAGCATCTGTTATGTACTCTTCATTTCCTTCTAGTTCATCTTTTACCTTACATAAATCAGAAGGATGAATGATATCTTTTATTTTATTAATTTCTTCTTCAAGTGAAGAATTATACGGTATTGCTAATTCTAAGAAAACGGAAGCCGTATCGCCAAAGTGTAATTTATAGTTTTCGCCATAAGCAGGTGCTAAATAATCATATATAAATCTATACATAAATAGTTTAGCTAATTCTAATATAGTGAATCCTATAAAATTAAACTTATCATGTTTTATAATGTTTCGTCTTAGATGCACTGCACATAGTTCATCACTAAATCTAGTAGTTCCTTATGTTATGGCTTTATTTGAAAATACATAATCAAGTTCTTTTTACAGGCAGAGTATTAATTTAAGTAATTTAATTTAAGTAGTTCCTTTATATGTAGGTTTCCTTGTTAAATTTTGAAACCTATCTCTATCATAAGCTATTTCAATATTTTGTCTATTACGCACATTTTCTAAAGTCTTACCATAAAATGCATTATTCATTAATTTGAAGAACACGTTTCCAAAATCATCTTTATTTCTTTTAGCTATTTTACGTTTTTCAATATTGAACTCTATATAATCTTTTAACCACCTAGATTTTCTATACACTAGTTTCCGGTGAATTTCAACAAGAATCATTCCATGATCTAAATACCAATCTAGCATTCTTCCTTCAACAACATACTTTCCTTTATTACTTTATGTTAACATGAGTTTTTTTGTTGGCCTGTATTTCTTAGGAATTAAAGATTTTTGATAATCTGAAAAATCTTCTATATTGGGAATTTTGTTTTCGGGACAAAAAGGATAATATTTTGTTGCGCCTTTTATATAATCAGGGTATGCTAAATCAACTTCATATATATAACCATAATTATTTTCACCATCTAATGTAGGTTCGTATTCAAGAATGGTACTCCATTCCATTTCATCTGCTGCTAATTCTTGTATCATGCAAGAAGAATATTAGCTATTAAAATCATAATATAACAAATAGTTTTCTCGCATGAATTCATCAACTGCTGCTTGACTCTCTTCATTTGATATAAGTCCTTCTATATTTTGATTAAACAATTTTATAAATTGATCTTTTTCTTCTGGATTTAAAATTTTTAAATAACCGTAATCATCAGGATTTACTTTCTTGTTATAACATTTAACATATCTATTACCTAGAACAGATGAAACACCACGTCTAATTCCAGATTCCAAAAATGATAAATTATCATAAGAACTTTCTTTATAATATTTAAGTTTAACATTTGTATGTTTTAATCCTGCCTCCCATGTTAAACCTGGTGTACTATATGTATAACAAGGATCTATTCCATAATATTCTATACACATATCACGAAAGTTTTCAAAAAGATCAGCAAGGATTAACACATATATCTGAAGATATTTCATTGTATAATCATACATTGTTCTACAATTTAACTATTTCCAATTCTTTTCAGTTTCTGAATAATCTTCTTCAGACAGTTGTGATTGTTTTAAAGTTGATTTAAATTTGTCACGCGAAGAAAGTTGATGTTCTTGCATTATTTCATTTATTCTATCTATATCTCCAGTTAGAGATTCGTAGGGAAAAATACCTTTTAAAGGTTTTAAATTATATTTATTTAATATTTTACATTGTTCAGGTTTCAAAGTTTTTTCCATGAACTCTAATGAATAAGGATTAAAAAATCTAAATGCATCTAATATTTTAATAAAACCAAATTGCATTGAAAAATATTCTTCTTCTGTTTTACATAGTACGTTTGTTCTTAGTTATTGTAATTTTTCAGATGAAAATAAATCTTTTATTATTAAATGGAAATCATATTCAGAACCGTTGTAGAAATATAAAGGTACAAAGTTATATCTGAATTTATTAGCATTAAGATTACAAGAATTATGTGCTGCACCTCTACGTATATAATGCATTTAGATGATCATGATCTTTTACTTTGTCGGCAGAGCCGTCGCTTCGCTTATAAGTTGTAAATTCTTTTCCACAGTAATAACAATTTTTTTCATTATCAAATTGTACTAATTGGTCATACGTTAATGGAAGCATTGGTTTATTTGTTTTAAGCAATTATGAAAAATATTTTTGTAATTCTTCTATTTTCTTTGTAAATATTTCTGAACTATCTTCACCATAGTATTGATAATATTCTGATTTAAAGAATTCAGGATAATTTGAATGAATGTACATTCCCCAACATAATGGTTTTTGTTCAAGCAAATGCTTACCAGAACTTTGTGTCATGTTAGCATTATATGCTTCAAAATCGCAATATATAATAAAGGGTACTTTATTTTTGTAATACCATTTATTATATACTAAATAATCTTCTTAAGCAAAAGTATTATTAACTGCTTCATTTTGTTGACAATTCTCCAAATGTCTATTCATTTCTTCTTTAGTTCTAAAGCTCGTCATACATTGGAGACAGGGAAAATTAGCATTATCTGAAGTTTTTGTAAATATAGAAATATCTTTACACAATATGTAATGACCTTGATAATACAGTATATTCGCTTATGCTGGCTGCATTATCTGCTGCTTTAACATTTTTAACTTTTGTTGATATTCCTGTTGTAATATTTCTAACTGTTCTTGATATTGTTCTTGATATTTTTTGAAACTGTTCTTCATATTATTTTTGACATTGTTCTTCATTTTGTTTATGATATTCCTTATTTAATATATGTTTACCCATATGATATTCTTGTAGATTTTTTTGTTGACAATGTTCTTTATATTGTTGTATATTTTTTAGATGACATTCTAGTTCATTAAATTGAGAATTACATTGCTGGTAGACTATGTATGATAATTTTAAATATTCTTCATCTTCAAGATTCAATTCTTTTTCAATATATTTGTGAAATAATATAGTTTCTTCTTGTTGATATTCTTGTTGATATTGTTTTTTATATAGTTGCGGTAACATCTCTAACTTATGTATATATTCTGATGATAGAGATGAATATTCTGTTTCATACTTATATGGAAATCCACGTCCTTTGTAATGATTATGATTAATCATTATTGATGATGATGTTTTTATAATTTCATATTTTTCAGTACATATTACATTTCCTTTGTAAATAATATTATAATGCATGTAATTTCCTCTTTCATTGTATACTATTTTTGTTTGGCATAAACTTTTGTTATTCAAATAAAATTCTTTTAAGTTGTTATAAACAATGTTATTAACTTCAATATCTCCGAGATATAAGGGAGTAACATCACCAATAGAAACATACTTCACATTTAATTCAAAAACATTTACTTCTATAAAATTTTTATTCTTTTTATGAAACTTCATTAATTTATTATAATTATACAGACCTTCTTCATCTACGTCATCAGAGAGATCAAGTTCATTTATATATTCTTCTTTATTATAATGACTTAGTCTTTCTTTGTGATATTTTGCAGGATGTAAATGTGCTGTAACACTCCACAGAAAACAATATTCATCTTCATTCTGTATGTTAATTATTTGTGGTGAACTGAAAGGAAGGGGTAAGTAACTACCACCAGTATTATTTTTATATTTGTCAATTACTATTTTCTTAGATAGTATTGCAATAAATCTCCAACCAGATTCACGCAACTGAGCTTCAGTTATATCAACATCTATACATGGATTATTATTATTCTTATCAAAACATTTATTTTTAAATCCCGATGATCTCGTCGAATAAGAAGAACAGGATGACACGGGTGAATATATTTTTTCTAAATTTGTTTTTTCCATTTTTTTCTTCAATATAATTTTTTGACAACCTAAACACATTACTTTTGCTTTTAAACAATCCGTACACTGATATCTACCATCATAAAACCCCGTCTTAGGATTCATAATTTGGCACATTTGACTCATTTCCATTTTTTTATCAGAAAAAAATTATTTTTTTATTGTTCAAAAAATGATGTTACCAAATGTTGGTGGAGGTGCATATATCACGAATAATCGTGAATCAGAAATACAAATAGAAAATTATATCATGAAAACTGGAGACGTTTTATCTGGCCCATTACATTTTTCTATTCTTCCACAACAAAATACAGAGTTAACGAATAAACAATATGTTGATACACAAATCAATGACTTAAAAGAAAAATACATAAATGATGTTTTGGTTCCACTGATGAATGAATTAAAGTTGCTTAAACTTAATGACAAATCATTAAACGAAAAATTGTTAAAACTTGATAAAAAGGATAGAGAGCTAGAAGTAAATATAGCAAAGAAAGTGTTGATGAATTAAGTTCTAAAATTACTGAACAAATGAAAAAGATGAATAGAATAATAAATGAAGTAAACTCACTAAATCAAAAAGTTGATTAGATGAAAACTCTTAAAATCGATTTAGAAAATGAATTAAAGGAAAATTATAAAGGAAATAAAGAACAGTTAGATGCTGTTAAAAATCAGTTAGATGTTCTTAAGATTAATTTGAAGGCTCTTAAAACGGATTTAGAGATGAATCAGCAGAAAATGCAAGTTAGTAGAAAAGAAATTAAAATACATCACACGCTGCTTGACGCAATAGATGAAGTGCAACAGAAAATTGATAAAGTTATCACGCGGTTGTTGTGCATTTACAAACGTAAATCTTAATCATACACGTAAATAGTTTCCCCCAAAAGTCAAATTTAATCCTAAAAAATGCCTATAATTTATAAACACAATCTTAAACATTTTGCTTCAAATCAAAAAATAGCACATGAACCATCTATGAAATCTGTTTACCATTATAACAATGTAGAAACTATTCAAAAAGAAGGAGATGGTGTAAACCGCGGAGCTGGTATATTTTCTGGCATCAGTGATAATATAGGAAGTATCGTTAGTGTTATTAAAAATAATAAAGATTTGATTTCATCTGCTGCAAAAGGTGCAGCTGCAATAGGTGGTACAGCTAGTGCAATATCAAATGCTGTTAAGTCACAAAACGAATTAAAACAACTAGAAGCTATTCGTAAACTTAAGAATGATTCCGAAGAACTAAAAAATTTAAAAAACTCTCAGAGGAAACAAAAAACAAAATTGCTAACATAGCAGCAGGAGCTGATAGTAAACACGAGGAGAAATCAATTGAAGAAATAAGAGGTAATGGTTTAGTAAAATACTAAAATATATTCTGAAAAGGAATCCTAAGAAAATTACTTTTTGATAAAACAAAAAGTCAAATAATTTTTTATAAAAATATCTTCTCTCATTGAAAATAAATTTAAATTATATGATCCTCCGTTCGTCAGTTACAATCAAAAAAAGAATGACTATATAAGAATTGCTATGAATCCCGGATCTTCTAGTAGAGTAAATACTGGAGGAGACTTAATCTTTGAAGTTCATAATCAACAAAGCTATTTATATTTACCGGATTCCTTTTTACACTGTGAATATTCTCTATGTAGTGATGCCAATTTTACAACACCATTACCAGATACCGATAATATTGCATTAGAGAATAATTTCTTGCCAAGATTATTTACACAAATGCGTTTAGATGGTGCAACACAATATATAGAAACAATAAGTGATTCTGCAGGTGTAATTGATACAATGCTTAGATTTGGAAAAATTGGTGAAAATAATAAAAAGTATGAAATCGAAGGTTGGTTTCCTGATACTAATAATGGTATAATTGTTGATGATTTAACTCACCCTGGAGCAGATGCAGCAGGAATTGCGAAAGATGTAGAAAATATTGCAAATCAATTAAATAAAACAAATAATACTGCATATAAAGAAAGACGTGTTTTTAACAAGAAAAGTAAACAGACAGTAAATTGCTCATTTTCTCCATTATTCGGATATTTGGATTATGACAAAATGTCACATCAATTAAAATTTAAATTAATAATTCATCGCACAGCAAATAATGAATTAATCTTTTATGGTAAGACTGGAAAAAAAGCGTATTTAAAAATTGATAGACTTGAATGGTGGATAAAACATTACTCCTAGTTTAGAGGTTGAATCAACTATTGCAAAAAGATTAAACACTAACAAACCAATTCCAGTAAATTTTCTAAAGCGTACTGCTAGTTCTGTAACTTCTTTTGAACAAAGACTTAACTGGCATTTTACTAGAACTTCGAATACTCCAAGATATTTATTGCTAACTTTTCAAAGAAATGATTCTCCAAGTTTTGATAAGAACAATAATCTTTTCCATATTAACACAATTTATATACACGATACGCTTGGGTAAAGCCTTTAAAAAACAAAAGTGGTCTGTCAGTTAAAGATGCGTTTGAAGAAATCTTTAAAGAAAGTAATAGAAAGCCAAAGAAGCCATTCGTTGATAAAGGATCTGAATTTTATAATAGAAATGTTAAGCCACTATTTGAAACCGTTTATTCAACTGAAAATGCTGGAAAGGCTGTAGTAATAGAAAGATTTAATAGAACGATAAAAAATTAATTATTTAAGAAATTTACAGAGCAAGGAAATCAGAAATGGTTAAAAATATTACCAGGAATTGTTGAGGATTATAACAATAAGATTCATTCAAGTATTGAAGAATCTCCAAAGAATGCTTCTGACGATCCTGATTTAATACGAAAAAAATATTCGAAAATAATTATTCGAATGAGAGTAATCCAAATTTACAGAAACGTGAGCCGAAATTTAAGACTTGAGTTGAGATAGGGTACGAATATCTAAGTATAAGAATAAATTTGAAAAAGGTTTTGTTGGTTATTGGACTAAAGAGATATTTGAAGTTTGTAAAGTAGATAAAACTTATCCGATTACTTATGAAATTAAAGATTTAGATAATGAGGAAATCTCAGGTAGATTCTATAAAAATGAATTACAGAAGACTGAGCTTTAACCTTTAGGTGGCGCTTTAGGTAGCTTCGACTGAACTTTAATTATCATTGGAACTAACGTTTGGGGAATGAAATTCCTTATTCAATTCCCTTATTCAATTCTAGCATAATATCAAGAAATGGTACTCCTTCCTGTAATTTCAATAAAGCATAAAGACATAATTGACCACAATAAGTTGTTCCTAGTTTTTTAATTTGAAATGTATTGTATGTTCCATTACCAAGTAATTCTTTGACTTCATTTGTAGGGGGAAGTCCGTATGAATTGAACCAATAGTTCTCAGCCTCCGGGCAATCAGAATAATAATTAGAAACGCTTTTATTTCTTTTACCCGCCGACCAATGTACTCCTTTTTGTTCTGTATGGAGATTTGTTATGAAGTTCACTTGAGGTACTTTTTTGATCAATTGTAACTCATCTCTCATTAGGATATGAAAATTCTTTATTCCTAATTGATTTGCGATTTTCTTTAGGTCGAAATTTGTCGTGGTTTGTTTGCCGTAAAATTTTAAGAACTAAGTCATGTTAATCATTTTAAATGGAATAAAATCTATTTCAGAAATTTCTCAAAAGAATTGGCGTGTAGCAGCTGCTAAAATTGTGACAGCTGATAGGGGTGAGGCAAATCACAGACAATAGCGCATAATGCGGGTTGTGAAATTGCTTTCACACTATAAGAACAAAAGAACACATACAATCTAAAAACAATAGACATATGAGGGAGAGAGGATAAATGAATGAATGAATGAATGAACATTTCTCTTCATTCATTTTGGTTTACATTACAATCATTCATGCGACATTATTTTCAAAAATACACCGACTGTCGAACCATGTCGGCGCTTTCATCGACAACCATGTCGGCACTTTTGTCAACAGCCCTGTCGACAAACTTCCTGACACATTTTCTGACACTTTTTCTGGCTCCCAGAACAGTTTTGGTGTAAATTTCCATTAGCGTTCAAGGTCATTCTATTAAAAGCATACAGGAATTATTCTCATTGAAGACAAACAATTGTTTTAAAGAATGCATGTCATTGTGAATACAATATTCCTGTAACAGACAGGATAGAGAGAGAGAGAGAGAGAGAAAGAAGTCACGCCGCTCCGTAAAAGTTTAGTTGAGTTGTCAACCGGACAATGTCATGCCATGATATACATATCATATAATATGGATCAACAAAGACAATGAATGGACATCAGATCACTCAGTCAATTAGCCGCATCACGAGAACAATTTTCAAGTGCGATTGTCAGCTATGTCGATGAGTAAGAAGAAAAAGAGATCTCATCACGAACAATTCCAATTCCTTGTGCTGCGTTTCCTTATCTTTCATATATCCATTTCATATATTTTCAATATATTCATATATTCATTTTATCCATTTCACTTGTGTTTAATTGTGATAGCGAAGGTTGTATTCTCGTCGTCGTCGTTCCCGTCGAAGTTTCTTCCATTTTTCAGGTTTCTTCCATTTTTTAATAAATATTTTGACATTTTTAGACTATGTGAGATTATTAAAATACTTAAATTCTTAAACTACGTGAAATTGATATTTGTAATATTTTTCGCTCAAATTGCAAGTGTGTAAAATTTGTAAAACATTGAAAAATATTCGAAAAAAATCAAGTGGGGATGTCATACCCTATACTACTTGAGTATAACGGTTCTCTATTTCTCCCAAAAAGATATTCAAAATTTCTAACAGCATCAGATATTAAAGAATAATTAATAAATTATTCATTTATCATTAACAATAGTGATGAATCAGAATTTATCTAAAGAGTATTTTATTTTATTAAAGAAAATGAACTCTCAGTGATTGTTTAGTTGCAACAATTTACTTTGTAACCTTGTGTTGTCATGCACACCACGATTTCATTCTCCGTCAACATCCGTGTTTTCCCTATTTCCCTGTCACAATCGGTGAAATTCTCTCTTCTCTTAATTACAAAATGTCAAAACGTGCTGCTGTGGAAGAGTTTTCATTTTTCACTACGGAAATTATGAAACTAATTCAAGAAGAAAACATACTAAAAGCAGAAGATTTTATTTCTGAACTGGTAAAGAAGCGAATATTTGTTGTGAAGGTGAAGGTGAGTAAATTTGACAAGTTAAGTGTTGTAGAGCAAATTCAAAACATCTTATTGTGGAAGTTATACCATCATTTACAGTTGATGAAGCTAGTAACCTTTCTTCATATATTTTGCAATTTATATATATGTACTGACTCTAGGTAGACAATGACCAAAGAGAAAATAAAGCCTGAGTGAAATACAGGGTCATACAGAGGTTTAGGATTCTACAACTTTTGTAGTGTTGATTTGAATGTTGTTCGACAGATTGGAACCGTTAAATAATCTGCTGATATGATTTACACTAAACAAGAAAATCAGTAAGAGGAGTGTTAGGAAAACGTCTTCACAAATGCAGACAAGTAAAAACTCTACTAGATGACTAAATCCATAGGGTAGGTATCCCTGTGTTAAGACTTAGGGATTTGGCGTTTTAAAAGTGCAAGTTACATTGATAAATCACTAAGTCCATAGCCTAGTCAACCCTATGACAAGACTTAGCGTTTTATATGATCCATGTTAGCAATATCTGCTCGTGTAGAATGTGACTCAATCAGTCGATTGCACCAACGGAGCTGATTGTAGGTTTAACTATTCAATGAGTTATGCCGCCCTTGAAAAACACGCGCCAATGACGTCATTGACTGCGTCATTTGTGGGTTATTTGTCAAACGTTGCTATGATAACTAACGGTTTTCCGTGCGTGAATAATCGGTCAATGATTCCACTTTCTTTCGAAAGAGACAAGCGGAAATGAGTGGACGCAAGATGAGCCCCAACTTCACGACAGCGGAAATTTAGATTTTTCTCGACCTGCTCTCCGGCAAACGAGGAGAGATAGTGGAGTCCAAGAAAACTGACGCTTCCTGTGTTAAGGAGAAGGAGAAAGATTGGAAGAAAATTGAAAGCGAATTCAAGGCTCGCAGTGGAACTTCAAGAAATGCGAAGAACTTGAAATTATTGTGGAAGTGCTTGAAGATCGACGCCAAGAAGAAGGACGCACAATGCAAAAGAGAAAATCGGAGGACTGGAGGCGGTTTGCCACAGAATCCCTTGACACTTTCACCTGTTAGTGAGAGGGTTTTCGGTATCCTTCCGAAGGAGCAAGTCACTCCGTCGGTGGAAAGCCCGTTTGACTCGGATGGTATGTCGCAACCGACAAGGTAGGCCCCCTTTCTTTAATTTTCAAAAGGTGAACAAGTTTGATAATTGCCTTCAATTCTTTCATTTCAGTAACCTCGCCATGTTCGACGAAGACAGTGATGATGATGCAGTTCATGCCACAGGCAAGCAGGCTGCTGATATTGCCGACATTGATGCTGCAGAGGCGGGTCCATCATCAGCTGAGCGTGAGCCGAAAAAGAAGTGACGCCCTTCCAAAGAGAAATCCTGCGCATGGCAACAATAGAGCACAAGGCAAAGATGAAGGTGTTGAAGTTGAAAGAACAGTACTATGTCAATAAATTGAATGATTGTTAAAGTATGAAGCTTGTTTTTTGAAACCGAATTGAAATGCTATGTTAAAATTTCTCTTAATTTTTACTGAGACAAATAACAAAAACCAAATGCTTCCAATTAATTAATTCGTCTATTAATTTCAAAAACAGCAATTGCGACTGATGAGCCATGATAGACCATCATGATTGATTTGCGAACAATACGCCGTCCCACAGAGTTTCCAAGAGCATCATTGACATTGATAATTAATGGGTCATCAATTTGATCTTCAACAGCGTCAGGCAATCCTCGTTCAATTCAATCCCAATGTTGTGCAAAACAGCACAAGCCACAATGACAGTTGGGCATCTTTCCACTTTCATTCTCAGTCTATATCGTAAGATAGAAAGCCTTCGCTTCCACACTCCGAACCCTCTTTCGATGAGGTTTCGAGTCTTCTTGTGAGATCGGTTGAAACGTTCCTCGTGAGGGTTAGCAGGACGAAGGAATGGCGTCAAAACAAAGGGTTTGCATGGATAGCCAGAATCCCCAAGTATCCAAGAGTTCGTCATGTTTTCTAACTTCATATACAAGGTAGAGCACTCAAAAATACGAGAATCGTGAGCGCTGCCATACCATTTGCATACTATGTCATGAATTCGGAAATCTGGCCCCATCATGACTTGAACGTTAATAGAGAAATAAGATTTCCTATTCCGGTACAGTTCGGCATGATGACGATTTGGTTTTGAATTGGTATGTGCGTGCCATCGATCAAGCCAACAACTCCGGGAAAATTTTCAATTTCATAAAACGATGCTTTTATTCTGCCTTGGTCGACTGCTGCCGGGAACATAATTTTTGAACGAGACAAAGAGGCGATTGCTTTGCTCACTTTGTGTACGATCCGATTTACAGTCGATTCATGCACGCCGAAAAGATCGCCGTCAGTTTTCTGGTAGGATCTGGTTGCATAAAATCGCAACGTGATAAGTAGTTGATGGATGACAGAAACAGGTCTGTTTCTTCTGGATGATGGCCGCAATTGAACTTCGATAAGGCTCAAAATGTGGTTTACCCCTTCTTTAGAGAACCGATATCGCTGTCGAAATTCAGCATCGATGTAAGCACCGAACGGATCCAGTCTTTTCCGGCATACGGCCCTTCGTCGTCGATAAGAAAATCGTTGAGACCCTGCCTCTTCAAATATTGCGATATCATTGAAGCGTGCAATGCCAGTTGTCATCTTTTCCAACAAACAAAGCCCTCCGTCACCTTTTAAACCGGCTGTTGCACAGGAATAAAAACAACGGATTAAATCAGCGAGTTAGTCTCACTCATTCCCTATTCTCCATTGGTGCAATGAAAATTATTATTCTAGGAATAAATTTATTCAGAGATTAACTTTAATCTCGGAATAAGGCTTATTTCTCGTTGATGCAATGCAAGTAAGTTATTCCTTGTGTTATTCCAGGAATAAGACTTATTCCACGATGGTGCAATCGACCCAATGAGTTTAGTCAGATAATAATGTATCATTAACTTTGTTCACTTGGTTATATGATGAAGAAAGTGTGAGATAAAAGTGAAAGCAATCTCATAAAGTTTAGAACACATAGTAGTAACATTGTAGGAATATGTAAAGTGAAAAGTTATGTCGTATGAAATGAGTGATGCAAGATTAGCTCGCATTGAAATGAATTTGATAATGTAACAAACAAACTGTGTGGGATTCATCATATGTTTGAAGACAAGTGCTGTTAAAAGGTTTTGAGATGATATGATTTTTATCACGTCATGTTCATTAATGTAACAGATTGAAAGTCTCTACTTGTTGAGTGTATAAGATAGAACACATAACATAGTTGTTGTATGTAAATTAGAGGTTCATATTCGACGAAAGCTAGGTATGAGATAAGCTTGCATTTCAAAATCCAATGAATAGGTAGTGTACTTAACTGTTTGAATCAGTGACATAGTTAGAATAAACAACAGTAGCATTTCCAAATGTAATCACACAGCATTAGGACTGTTGGTTTATGAACGTAATTCATGTAAAAGTTACATAGAAGTAACTTGTTGATGCAGGCAAGACACTATGTGTGCGAAAGTAGGGGTAGCATGTAATGACTGGAGTATGGGTTGAAATTGATTCTATGCCAACTGTACATGAAAAGCTATTTCCAAATGCAACTAAGTGACACGAGTATATTAAGAGTTAAGTAAATGCAAGCCTTTCATATTGATGAGTATGTAGTAACATATGATGGAAGAATAACTGATGACATGATTGTGGGAATCAGGACAAGTTTTAAGTCAGCTACTGCTAAAGGTTTTAAGATAGTATTTGATATCGAAGATTGAATCTAATGCATCACATCATATCTACTGATTCAAGGTGCAATAGAATAAATGTCGTTGCAGGTTTTGAGTGTATAGGATAGAACACATGAAAAAGTTGTTATATGTAAGTGCAAGTTAAAGTATCACAGTTGATTTACATCTCAAAGCTTATGTAAGTAAGACTTGATCATTGATAGACTTCACATTGTATGTTATGTTGAATGAATAGTTGAATTGATGTTCATAAATGGAATTCAACGTAGCAAAGTGCGTCAAGGTAACAAAGTTAAAAGTTTTAAAAAAACATGCTAACGACTAGGTGCAAATTATGATTTAGAAGAACATTTTGTATCCTGAAATGTCTGAAAATTTAAAATACTTACTAGAAGGACAAACTGCGGTTCTCCTCTCCTCATGTGTAATGAGTTGGCGAGGAAGTCGTTCTCTTCAAAATTAATTATATATTAAAAAGATTCTATTTAACAGTCTGCCCATTCAGATGATAAGAGTACAGGTCTGTTTCCAATCAAAAAACCAGATCAGGCCAACACAGCGGGATTACGCTATCTATAATCTACCAGGTGTGCAAGAGAATTAATATTAGTTCCCCAAGCTAAAACGTGAACAAACTTCTACGTAATATGCATACAAATTATGATATATCGAGAAATAATGTTAACCCATTTACCGCCGACCGTAGATGTCAGTGTGTGAACATGATGAATTTTAAGCATGTTGCTACATATGTCTAAAAAATGATATATCAGTGTAGAATAGACTTCAGTGCTTTTTCATTTTACCTGGAGAAAATGTTGCGTTAACGCAACGTGGGGCGAATCCCATATGCATTCTGACTCATACACCATACGTACATATGACTTACATACGAACATTTTGAGGTAATACATATAAGTTTTGAAGATGTTTTCAGAAAGCTAGATGAATTTGCTATTTTGTATCACCATTCCAAATTACTATCATTATCTTTTCCGACCCTTTATCAATCGAAAAATAGAATGTACATGTATTTATCTTCCATAATTATGTATTATATTTTACAGCACAGTGACATGAAATTGATAATTTGGTTAGATAAATGTTTGAATATTCTAAAATACACATTACTTTATAGATATTGTCGTCGATGGTATCGGCTGAAACATTTTGGATGAACGCCAACATTGCACGCACTGCAAACGTAGATCGTTTGCGACTTGCAGAAACGACATCGAACTCTTTTCTCGCCCTTTGCAATGGAATGGTTTCGTTCACCCACGGCTGGTCTGCTATTGATTTGAAGGATTGATGGCCGTCTGAGCTGATTCACAATAGGATATTTCGTTTCCTTGTCCAAAGGTTTCATCGCCCTCAACAGAGTCGTTGCAATCACTCGACGGAAGTGAAGCAGATCTTGCCGCTGATCATGATTTAACTGATACAGTCGCCAAGAATTGACAATTGTAGAATCGATCATGTTGGTAAAGAGTGGCCACCACCATTTCTTGCCTTTGATTTTGATTCGGTACTTAGCAATAAATGTGTCATGAAGGTCGACGCCGCCCATGAATTGATTGTATGTTTGAATCATACAATATGATTGTGGAACGTATATAATATGTTTCTTCTCCGACTGCGAAAACCGTTTTACAGGCCGAATCGGTTCGATCCCTGTGAAATTTGAAGCAAGGCACACTTTCGCATTGTCCTTCCATTTTACAGAAAGGATTTTTCCGTTAGGATCGAAAGCCCAGTCATGGGTACCCCTTGCAGACTTAGCTTAAGGATCCAAAGTACACTTTTGCAGTCTTTGTTCTCTGACTGTTCCAGTTGCACAGATTTCCATCGCACGGAGGTGTAATAAAAGAGAATGCGATGTGAAGAAATTATCGAAGTACACTTCATGTTCTTTCGGATTAGGAAGAACACCCAGAAGCTCTGCAACAACGCTTCCACCGAGACCAAGCTTTGGATCCAACTAATCGGATTTCCCGCAGTAGGGTATACTTTTATATAAGAATCCACTAGAGCTGCATAAACACCAGAGCTTGAAGCCGAACCGTATGGGTTTATTTCGGATAAACATTTTTTAACTATGCCTCCCATAATAGGGCACCATTTGCTCATCGATCGCCAAGTGCGTGTCAGTAATTCCAAATTGTTGAAATTTCGAATTCAAAGCCTCCAAGAATTTATACATTTTGTCGATATTTGCATTTTGAGTGTTGTCAGCCAAATGAATATTTTGTTTGATTGATCGATATTGGTTTGAGCACACGTATCAATCTGGTCAGTTGGGCTTTGCCATCGGATATTTTTTCTTTATATTTTCTTTCTCTCTGTATGCCGGTGTCTGTTATTTTCTTCTTGCACAAGGTTGGTTGTTAGGTAGGGCTTGTAGATGTTTGGGAGTGGGTAGTGTAATATAAGATGCACATTGGAAAGAATAAGTTGAGTGGATGTTTACATCATGTCTTGATAGAGTTGATCAAGTCAGAAAGGAAGAGGTCTTTGTATCTTTGACAGTGTTCATAGATGATGAGTAGAATTGTAGGAATGGAGAGTTTGACTGCATATTGAATGACTAAAAGCAAAAACGAGTCCTCTGGTGAGCATGACATACTTGTTTAACTGAAGCACACAAACATGAAATTCTTATCTGTGGCCAAACAATTGATCAAACATTCTTCAAGGCATCACATTCAAGCTAGTGATGCTGCTCATCAAACAGAGACATTAAGACCATCATCACATGATTGCAATTTAGAAGCAACAGATACAAAGGCCTCTCTCTTCCTTTCTGACTTTATCAACTCTATCAAGACATGATGTAAACATCCACTCAACTTATTCTTTCCAATGTGCATCCTATATTACATTACCCACTCCCAAACATCTACAAGCCCTACCTAACAACCAACCTTGTGCAAGAAGAAAATAACAGACACCGGCATACAGAGAGAAAGAGAACATAAAGAAAAAATATTAGATGACAAAGCCCAACTGACCAGATTGATAAGTGTGCTGCTTCATGCGCATTATGAAAACATTTACGACATATATGCCAAGACTTAACATTATTTCTCAATATATCATAATTTGTATGCATATTTTGTAGAAGTTTTTTCACGTTTTAGCTTGGGGAACTAATATTTATTCTCTTGCACACCTGGTAGATTATAGATAGCTTAATCCCGCTGTGTTAGCCTGATCTGGTTTTTTGAATCGAAACAGACCTGTACTCTTATCATCTGAATGGGCAGACTGCTAAATAGAATCTTTTCAATATATAATTAATTTCGAAGAGAACGACTTCCTCGCCAACTCATTACACATGAGGAGAGGAGAACCGCAGTTTGTCCTAGAGTCCCAAGATGCTTCACATTGGAAAATTCAAACTGGCGAGATTTACAGTTTTATCACCATGATAATTACAGCAAGCATTCTACCCACACTCTGAGTCTGTCTACATTAACATATCATAAATTGTGTATCATGATAAAACTTTCTACTGCTCTCCAGATGGATGTACAACATTTTCTTACCAACATTGACAAGGTACTGTAGAAACATTTTGCTCATACTCTAACTGCACAAACATTTCATAAAACTTTTTTTAACGTTTTACTGATCGCTAAGTCTTTACCTTCACAAAATCAATTCAATGTTTTTAACTTGATAGTTTAACTTCTTACATTACAAAACTTATTTCAACTTTTGCGTTTAGACTTTTATAAAAATCATTTCAATGTTCACTTGACATCTAAAAAATTCCACTCTTATAAAAATTATTTATACTTCCTACTGATGACAACACTTTAACCTTTCTGCTCTACCAAAAATCACTTAAGCTGATGACAACAGTCACTATACTGTATGTTCAAAATTTTGTGAAAGCAATTTCAACTTCTGCGTTTAGACTTTTAAGCGAACATATGCATCATGTATTATACACTAAAAGAGGTCGTTAATTTGCGTTATCAAAAACGCTAATACCCTAAATCCAACGGTAGGTAACCCTACCCCTTAGATTATGGACTTAAGCAATTTATCTATGTCATTCACAAATGGTTAAGTTAATAAGTGTACTATACACTAAAGGTTAACATTAACTTTTGTTATATAAAAAGATTGTGGACTTTAGCAATTCATAGGTAAAATATAAAATAATGTTAGAATCATTTCACTGTTTGTAAGATAGGTGAAGTATAAAATAAAGTCTCATGCATTTCACTGTTTGTAAAGTTAGAGATAAAGCTGTTTGTAATATTAGGAATAATGTTAGAATCATTTCACTGTCTGTAAAGTTAGAAATAAAGTTGATGTTTGTAAAGTTTGAAATAATGTTAGAATCATCTCAGAGTTTGTAAGATTGGTAAAATAAAAAATAAAGTCACAGGCATTTCACTGTTTGTAAAGTTAGAAATAAAGTTGATGATTGTAAAGTTTGAATTAATGTTAGAATCATTTCAGTGTTTGTAAGATAGGTGAAATATAAAATAAAGTTACAAAAAGTTTACAAAAATCATTTAGACTTTTTACAGATGACAACACTTTAACCTTTCGACTCTCCCAAAAATCATTTAAACGGATAACTATACGTTTAGAATTTTTTGAAAGTCAACGTTGCGTTTCACAAACATCATCTGTCAGTGGCGGATGTTTTAACAAGCACTACAAAAATGATTGTTACTTTTCAATACTGAATTTTTATTCTATACACTTTTTCCGCGTTTCATGATGACTCTATGACTATCATGCCTGTTCAATGTTTCAATGCGTTCTCCATCCTCTATTTGATTTTATAAAACATTCCTACCATGTTGAAGTGCGGATGACATAGCGATTTATTCTTCCTATCAACAACTTTTCACTTACATGTATATGTTAAGATATTGCTTGCTACAGAAGAGAGAAGCATGTTTTGTGTTGTATGTGGTGCAAGGGTGGCCTCCCGTTTCATCCCTTCATCTGATTTAACCTCCGTGAGAGAGGTCGCTCTTAAAAGAATTGATGGTTCATTTTCCACTCAGTGCAACAGAGTTGTTATAAAGTTACCTTCGACAGATGGCTAAATCTTACCCTGACGGTCAAAGTATCACATTGAGACATAAAAGGCAACCACTTAGAAACATGATGCAGAGAGGTTTTATAAAGATTACAATTGCCAGTGTCCTTTGCCATACTCATCGCTGCGGATAAACACCGCCGTCCAAAAGGAACGCCCATCGAAAAGATATTACACCGAACATCTCCTTAGCATGCACTTTTTGAGTCTGTTCAGACTTTGTAAAATAACTTGAAAGCAGTTAAATGTGTTGTGTGAGACTTAAACTTAGACTTGATAGCAAGTCTGTTCCTTATTTTGAAACTTGACCTACAGAAACCTTTGACTTCAGAAACCTTAGACTTAGTCAGTTTCTTCTTTTGGAAGTCATCACACCTTGACTCGATAGCAAGTCAGATGTTTGAGTTGATCATCACTCGATGCAATGGAGAATTTATAAGGAAACTTGTGACACATAGCTAAATGTCGCCCATGACGTTTAGAGTGTTACTTTGAGGAATAAGACCACAACGACTGTTGGAGAGTGGGATTAATGAAGTCTCAGCCCCGTGCTACACTCCTCACTGCGGATTTCACCGCTGTCTCTAAAGAACGCCCGTCAGCAGGAAGTATCATACCGAACTTCTGCGTGCCATGCACCGTTAAAGTTGTCTGATAACAGATACAACTTGATGCTTTTGTTTATATGATAGATTCAGTCAGGCCGAAGTCTGTCCAGGACAAACCGCGAGGAGGTACTATCACATTTTGCCCCATAATGGCCCTTAAGAGGACCGATGGTTCGTTCTCGGGATGATGCGGGAATATGGAACTCAAGCTTGCCGCTTCGTCTCCGGCTCGTTGACGGAAACAGGTGGGCGCTTTTCATTAATATCTGCAAAGGAAGAAGTTGTTAGTTATCATCTTGACTTGTAAGTTAGTTATTTTTAACTAACAGAGCTTCTCCGGGCGTGGCTCATGTAGGAATCCTGCGATGTCTTCGGAGTGGTTGAATGCAAAGTGAAGACAGTCAACACCCTTCTTCACCCTGGAGTAACAACGCTCGCCTCCTCCTCGCTCGTAGAGAAGTGGCTCCGCTATCACCTCTCCCTTCTTAATTGGGATGTGCAGACAACTCGATCTCTGTCGCTTTTTATCACTGCCTTGTACCTTGCAATGCAGCTCCTGATTGCTCTCAATCACCTTAGCCAACTGCTTCCGCATCCCTTCGATCTCCTCTCTCATCCGCCTCATCTCCTTCTCTCTTTTCTCCTTCTCAACTAGCAAGCCTTCTTCTCTTGCATTTCGCGACAGGTTCTTGAACCTTTCACGCTCCAACTCGCCTTCTTTTTCATTTAACGCCTCCGTCACCTTCTTCAGTTCCTCTGTCATTCTCGAAAAATTTTCTGATTTCTGCTTATAGTAGAAAGCATCTTCCTTCCACTTATCAGGATCTTTTTTCAGTTTTTCATGCTCAGCGAGCAGTGGTGGATGATCTTGGAATGTGCGATACTGAGTCGCAATCCCGCTACTACTCGCTGATGCTGTCACGATCAAGTTTGTGGAGCGAACGAGGCTTGTTGGCTTCTTCTGCCTCCCCCTCACTCTCGCTACAGGTCTCACTGAGATCAGCTATCTATATAGTCTATCTTTATCTTTCTCTGTGAGCTCTTCCTGCTCACACTCGCTGTGTGCGGAGTGCCATTGCGCTGGTTTCTCCATTAGGCGTGAAACTTGGTGTTTGCTGCAAAGGTAGCGCAACCCACCTATCTGCTTCTTATTCGCACACTTGTGCTTTTTGAAACCGTCACTCCTGAATACTTTTGAGCAGGAGCACAACTCGTACGTTGTTCGCACATTTGCTGGTTGAGGCATTTTCTGAAGAGAAAAAGGAAAACAATGATTTTAAGTCCGTAAACGTTTGATAGCAAACGATTGATTCCTAGTTTATGAAACTCTAAAGCTTCTTAACAAACTTTGTCAGAGCACTCACCGTTCGTCTTGCAACTTGAAACAGGAGTGAAGACTAGAGGGAAGACGCGTTATATATACCCAGTGAGCACAAAGCCATTATTCAGACCCTCCTTATTTGGTCATGCGTTTGACATGACAACAGCAGTTTTACCAAATACGGGCAACGGCAGTAACCATGCTTTCAGTAACCAACTCCCAACACAAAGACTGGTTACACTATGATGCGAAAAGATTTGATGTCAATGCCTGCAGTAACCCTCTAATTTTCACCAAGTTACAATGACAAACGATAGACATTGTCAACCCTGAGTTACTGAGGCTAGACTAGATTTCACAAAGGCCTGATTTCACGGCCGTGATAGCAACCGTTTAGGTGTTAAGCTCTTGAATCCATTGACCATCATTTCTAAAATCCAACTCATATGTCAGTGAGGATAGACAAGTTAAGCTGATGAATCCGTTACAGGCATTACTCAGAGGGGATCTTTTCCCGACTGCAAGGCCTCGGCCCTCAAATCCAACCTCCCGCGGACAGAGCGTGCGTCATATCATTGTGTTGGTATTCGGACCCCGATTTTGACATGAAAACCGGTGGAGTTATTTTACATCAGGAAACAAGTCTCGAACCGAAGCTCGCCTCTGACAGCTTTATAAATGTCTTTATTGAAATCAGAAAGTTTCAAAAACTTACAAAACATCAAAAAATAGCAAATTAAATTTTTCGGCATTTAGTACTACTTATGAAATTTTATAAGTAGTCTGTACATATAGGTCTGATCAATAACTGTCGAACCGTTTCTGAATCAACTCAATCGGTGCACTAGAACCCAAGATACACCGTTTATAAGTATTTGATCTACTTGATCAAAGTGATCACAAGCCATAGTCTGCATGGCTTACCTATAAATCTGACACCTTAGCTGATATCAGCAATGAAATTTTCTAAGTCGGCTTCCTAAGGCAACCTGATTTTGGAATTTCCGATGTTATCATCAGAGCTCCGGAGAGACGACCTACCTCTGACAATCTCTCACGTCTTAATGAAATTTCTCATTCTGTTCCCAGCTTATGTAGTATGTGGCGATCAGCTGATGACGTAATCTCAATCATCCAAAACTTTAAACACTTCTATCTCCGGTTCTAGAGTTCCTATTGACTTCAAATTTTGACAGTCTCGTTTTCTCACTCTCACAATTCATTTAAGATACTACTCAACCTTCTCCGATCACCAGAAGCCGAGTTGAAAAAACTCAAACTATCCAAAATCTTGGAAAATGCGTAAAAATTCGATTTTAAACAAGCTCTCATTTGAAAACGAAACCTTCCACAGATCTGAAAAGGTAGGATCCTAAAGAACAAAGTGCAGTCTTTCCACTAAAAGAAACCCGACGTCTTTACTCATTTCCAATCCTCCGCTATTCATCATTAAACATCAAAAAATTCGAACCATGAAAAATTCGAAAATTTTATTTCACCCCCACGACCATCAAAGCCCATCTAGTCGGCTATAAAATGTCACGAGGATTCCAAATCTGATCTCAGAATTCTCATACGATGCTTCGTTCAAAAGTTAGAGACATTTTCGTAAAATTCTAACTCTGTCGTTTTTTCGGCGATGATCAAAAATCAACATGACACATTCACACCTAAACGAAAGAGCGTAGAAAGAAGCCGTTTCGTCCAGTGAATTGGTCTCACTCTTAGCTCATAAACGAGCTATTGCACGACTCTCTACCATCCCTACAAGCCAATTTGGAAGTTTGACAGGAGGGGGGGGTCAGCACTTTTTCCTCCTCTCGGTCCGAGCAACCCCAACACATCCTTGGCAGACTTCCTTCCAGAGGGGGGGGCTGCACATTTTGCGCTTCGGTCTGCAATGGTAAATGAGTATAAGACTGTTCCAGGACAGACGAAAAATCAGAAAAAATTAGGTCCCCTAAATTGACGATATTTTTATAAAAATGGAGGTAATATTAATAATTATTCACGAAATTTATTCATTTTAGCGTTTCGAAAACGTCAATTTTTCAAAAATTTCGAATTTTAGATTGCCCCCAAATCAGTTATTTTTGAGTTAAATCATCAATTTATGGACCAAAATCAGCAATTCTGTCTAGCAAATAGACGCAAAATAAATTTAAAAGAAAGTATAAATTATTTTCATACATAAAAAAATATGGAATGTAATATAATTATGTAATATGAAATATAAACGGAAGGATCATTATTCAAAACATCTCGAGATTTCATCATAAAACAGCCAATCACGGATAGAATAGTTCGCATCGCTACATACTAATCACATACGAAAGTAAGTAAGATTTCGTATGAAAGACATACCAGATCTCTGTAAACATACGAGAATCTCGTATTAAATCTTAGTTTCAAGTTGTACATGAATTTGGTATATGTTTGTATGTAATATTCGTATCCGGCAATTTGCAGTGTAAGGACATAAATATCTCACAATTATTATTACTGTAGTCTCTCTGCAGGATTTATCACTGACATATCAGACTGTGCGTAATTTAGATCACATAAAATACGAGTTGTTGCTATGTTTTATATACGAGACCCGATGCAAATTCGTCCTTATTGGCATTCCTTTCGTATGTAGAGCTTTAAGTCACCTAGCAAAAAATTATATGTGCATTAATTACTACTTTCAGATAGCCTCTGTCAGTAGTATCGGTCATACATTCTTGTGGATGGCGTGGTATTTGGAGTTTTTGATCTAGACTCGATTTACTATAAAATTAATGCCGTATGTTATCGTTGCTACTTGCCTAATAATATTCACACGACTCTTAGTTACCTCAACTCCATGCAGTAAGTTAATAAACATCATTTCTACAAAATGATAACTTCCGAGGTACCATGTTGACTTATATATCTCAAATATAACTATATTTGCTTTCATCAATTATAATGTGTTTTTATTTCGGATTGATAAAATGTTTAATTTGAAAATTACATAATGCAGAAACGTTGATGGTTGTATACTAATTGATTATTTATGAAATGTCTTAGACTTACGTGTATTAGAATCGAATTCAGTATTATAGGTTTGCGTCTTAAATGTCATTATCTTGCTACTTACAAAACAGTAGTAAGTGCCACGCAACCTTCAAGCGATCTTTATTGACAAAAGGCCCTACATCATGCGGAAAGCATACAAATAGATGCAAAAATGTACCAAAGAAATATTCTGGTATCGTTCCTCTCTGATGACTCCGTACATAGCGATCTTATTTTGGCTTCTTATGTTTCCTGATTTTCATCATTTACATTTTTGTTTATCTTCTCGCCATGATTTATGCCGAGCTCCCATCTTTAGTCTATAAATATAAATTAAGATTGACTATAAGTTTTGATTTATTTCCCGTCCACGTGATCCTCTGTACTGGGGTAGTGATGTGTTTTAAGTATTAGCAATATATATTTATGCAATCTGGACTTTAAGTATCCTAATTTATCAACAATTTTCCACTAGGGTAGTTGTTTCAGCTCTGTTTTCTTCCGCATCCTGCATTCTTCGAATTTTTAACCCTCCCGTGATTTAATTTAATTAACTGTCCTTCAAACATACTATCAACAGTGTCTTAAGCAAAGTGTTTAAATATATCAAGTGTGGAAACTCCCCATTACTATAATGCTTAATTATTATTATTAATTATTATAATTATTATTATTATTATAATTAATTATTAATATAATAATTATTATAAGAAATGGCGAAAAAGTAATACCATAGCTGTCGCCACAAATCAACTATTGATTCCATACTTCCCTTATATACTTACTTTGGTCTTAAGATGTTTTCATACGATTACTGATCGCAGCAGGTTGTTCATCAATGTTCGCTGCCAGCATTTTCCAACAAATGATCAAAACATCAATTTCTTGGCAATTGTTGAATTCAAATTATAAATCACTATTTGTTGTAGACTATCTTTTCTATGACTCCAAAGTGTAGAACTTCAAGGCAGGGTTCAGCCAGAAGTTATTTCATGCATAACGGCTCAGATTAATACAACAATGATCACTGTCTATTCCCCTTCTATCGTGATGACGTCATCGAGTCAGAGAAAGCAACACGCCTTCGAATCCAGTATCGTCTGTTTCTATTAACAAAATAACAAAATGATGATAGTAAGTCCATGGAAAATACCATGGGGCGCAGACTACAATTATACAGTGTATACAAGAACAAGCAACTTTCCAGAAATCATAAGGTTAAGTCCAAGTAGATCAAAAACTCACTTTCTGCAATAACACTTCAAGTACAATAACATTTCGCTTAACATTATCAATATAATTTGCTGCACTGACCCCTTATTCATTAACTTTAAAGACAAATTGCTCGAGCTAAATGCTTGACAAAATTACTCTGCAAATTGTGAATTGCAATCTTACTGCAAATTGTGAGAAAAACGGCCTTAAAAGTGAAATCTAAATTATACAGACCGTTTCATTGCACAAAAATGTTAATCCATTTTCAAATGTGATTTTAGTGTTGAAGTTTTGCTTCAATTTTAATAAACGATATATCATATGAAACCTTATATTCTACAGATTATATTGACACACACTTTGCTTTCTGAAGTGGTTAGTTGTGGTCAGTAGGCTATTCGAGAGAAAATTAAGCGGTTTCTTTGATGCAGGATTTTAATATGAAGACGACAAAACTTCTTAATGAAAATTGACAGATAGTGTGAGCTATCATTCAGCTTCATTATGTTGTAAAGATTTTAAGATTCGTTGAATGTACAAAGAGATACGACATCAATAAGTTTTACCAAAAACTTGCTGCTAAAAGAACATCTGACGCAACTTTTCAACGATGACGATGCTCAATTTCAATAAACTTTATAACTTTATGTAAGAGCTTATGTCCAGTACTTTAAATTGGCAGAGCATTTAGGTTGTGTCTTGGCAAGTCAGCAGAGTTAAAAGTATGAATTTTTGGTCAATTCATTCCCGGTGCCTACAGACATATTATGCGGAATGCAGAAAATTAAGATTATCACTATTGAATCAGACTTGATGAAAATTTGATTCATGCTGAGTTATGATGAGTACAACACAGATAGAGATTATGAAAATGTATGTGATCTAAATTACGCACAGTCTGATATGTCAGTGATAAATCCTGCAGAGAGATTACAGTAACTCCATACAAATGAGTGAATGTACTGAAAACATCATGAATCATGATAATTGTGAGATATTTATGGCCTTAGGAACACAGAATCTAAACATCGAATACAGAAGCTTCTATCATTTACCCGTCAGTGGCATGGCGTATAGGCTACCTTAGATTACAAATAGATTTGTTCGGAAATTTCAAACTCCGGATTAGTATAAATATAGGCTACTCAGGAATTCAACAACAAGTAAAATTGAACTTTACCGGTTGGTTTTGCTTTTGACTCGCATACATCCGCGGCATTAAAAATGAAAATGCAGATTAGGAATCTGAAAAGAAAATAGACACATTCGCAAGTTGTTGACAGACATCGTTCCATGCACGAAACACTTCTCAAATTTATAAAAGGTCATTTGATTTAGAAAGCAAGGTAAGAGAGCTGTAGCGTACATAGTTGTCATACGGTGATGAAAATCATCTCAGCATTCACATAAAGGAACATAATTCTCAGTAATTTGAATAAGAATTGATGTAGTCATATTGTGCACTAATGACGCTTCCCAATCCATAGATTTCCAAATGCAATGTTGTTTTAACCATTTCATTAACCATATTAGACGTAGCTGACCAAGCGACGAGAGACGTTAGCCATGCTTCAAATACCGGAATAAAAGTTATGAATTCTCTCGATAAATATTTATTGGCCAAAGAAGCGGCAAGTTGCGCAAAAATCTGACAGGGCCTTCGGCGTCCAAGGCCTTCCTTGTCCCGGTCGATGTAAAGTGCTAAACGGCAGCCTGTTTGAAGGTTTACAAAGAGGTGAGTGATATTAAGAAGTGTGTTGTGCGTCAAATGTGAGGTGATTGGAGTGTGAAGACAGACTGTATTGCGGTAGTTCATGTTTTCTATTGATTTTGGGCTGAAGCTGTGTGATTGCCTTTCATTCACTATAGTCTCGAGTGTTGTCGAGTTTAACAATGAAAAAGACCTAAAAATCCCCGATGTCGCGTCGTTGTGTTTATTTCTAATGTTATTGTTATCTACCCCCTCAAGAGCGAGGATCTAGGAAGCAGATTCAACTGTTTCCAACACAGCAAAGCAAAGAAGTTGAAGAGATCCCAAACTGCTGTGTATCCCAAAACTGTGATTTATACGTAAAAGTTGAATGTTAAAAGTATATACAGGAGACAGACGTTTGGGAACGCAGGTTATAACGTGCAGATTGAACGTTGACATTCTGCACGTTTTCACCAGACACTGAGACTGCGCATACTGCGTCTCATAGCACTACTTACCCTTCAATGAATTCCTTTTTTACCCTGGCTATCATACTGATACTAGTATAACAGGGGCTAATAGCTGAAAAGAGCGTGAATGTATTTCATTGAATGTATTTTACTCAATGGTTATTCATTTATATTCACATCACAACATCATGAATTTGAGTAGGTCAAGAATAGGCGTACTTGAAATAATTAACCAGATTAGTATGAATGTCAAATAGAGGGCGCACAGCTGTCTCCACTGGTCTCATTCCCTACGGCGATTTCTGCTAGCATGCATGCATGTATTTATGCTTGACAGTGAATCTGTAGTGCATATTCAATTAATT